>LIEC01012232.1:0-130154 GCA_001925005.1 Drosera capensis | reverse complement strand
ATCAAGCTGAGGCAACAAGCCCTGCAGAGGAGATGAATGCTCCTGCTGTTGAGGAGACAAATGCTCTTTCCGCTGAGGCGATGAACCATTGTTCTGGGGTGATGAATCCACATCAAGCTGAGGCAACAAGCCCTCCTGCTGCTCTGGCGATCCTTTACGCTTCAGCTGCTTTGGTGACTGTCCACACTCATCCAGCTGCCTAGGCGACTGTCCATCTTCCTGCAGCTGCTGTGGCGTTACAGAGGTTTGATGCTCCTGCAAGTCCTGCTGCGAGAATTTCACTTCTGCCTTTTTGGAGCATCCAGACTGCCGAGGGGAATCATGTTGGACCACTAACGCAGTGTCATCGTTGTCAGCCATTGAAATGTCACCGTTATCATCCGCTGTGATATCACCATGAACCGTGACCGAAGTATCAACATTATCAGCCATCACAGCATGACCATTATCAGCCATTACAGTGTCGCCAATATCAGCCATCACAGTATCAGCCGAATCAACCATCACAGTATCACCATTATCAGACATCACGGTATCACCATCATCTGCCATCCGAGTGACGCAATCAGGCGCAGCAACCCTAGAGGCACCATTATTTTTCAAAACAGTGAAACCACTAGAGACCACAGCAGCGTCTCCAATATCGCCCTTCGTGACACCGTTTATCACTGTGTCACCATTATCCGTTGCAGCATTGTTGCTAACAGAAACATTTCCGTTACTGACTCCAGAAGCACCACCATAGTCCGACGAGGTAGCATTACCATTCCTGGACGCAGTACCATTTACTTTACTCGACACAATCGCAACCCCATCAACTAATAAGGTCGTCTTGCCATCGCTAGCCACGGTAATATCACCATTACCGGTTGCCACACCATTTCCCATGCTGACCGCCGAACCATTACATTTGACCTGGCCATTACGAATCACACTGTCGCCACCGTTTTGTCCCTTCCTGATTCGACGTGTATATACCTTACTGCTCTCGCTCCAGCGATGTCGTTCCCTCATTTCTTCTTCGGCTCCCGATGTCCCAGAAGCCATACATGTACGAGCCACCTCGAAATCAAACACCCCCCACGAAACCCTAGATCTTCACACACCAAAATCAACCCCAAAAATTAGGGTTTTTGGTCAAAATCACAAACCCCCAAAACCACTATTCTCAAAATCTAACACAAACCCAAAAAGAAACACGCGAAATAAAGAATACCCAGAAGCCAAATCAGCCCAAAAAGTCAATTTTGGACGTCAAGTAAAACTCAAAACAACGAATAAAACAAAAATCGCAAATACCCACAAGCTGATTCACCCCAAAACCTAAAAAATCCTCTTTTCAAAGTGGCCAAATCACCCAAATATTAGGGTTTATGTTACTAATAATCAAAATCGACCACGAAAATCCCCAAATTGACCCTCAGGGTACCCAAATCAGAACCCAATTTCACGAATCAAACCACAATTCAAACACCCAGATCTAAGAAAAACCCTAATTCGAGAAAACACAGATCAGATCTCACAGATCCAACGGTGAAGACTCTGTTGTTGATGATGATGATTGAAAGATGATTGGTCAACGATGAGCCGATGCGATGGAATCGGCGGCGGCGGGGGGCAAGGGAAGAAGAAGAATAACTAGGGTTCCATTTCAATTTTCGGGAAATTGTAGAGAGGTCCTTGGGGGAAAAAGTTGTTTTTTGCAGAGAGGGGTCTGGGAGGGTATGAATTTGTGTTTTGAGACTCGTAGTTGGATGAGATGAGAGTGGCGTGAGAGTATTATAAAGAGGAACGTAAACGCACGATCGATTGATATGCAGTGGGAGGAGTTTTTGGAGGCCACGTGAAATGCACGCGCTGGATTATAAAGGAAAGAATTTAATAAATAAAGGAAAGATTTTTGTTTGTGTGTGTGAGAGGGTTTATGGGATAAAAAGGAAGGTGATGACTTCATAATTTTGGGGTGGATTTGATGCCAGAAAACAAGCTGGATATCTCCTAGTTAGAATTTTGATGACAAGTATTCTTCCGTGTGATTGAATAAAAAAAAAAAGAAAAGATGTTCTGTATTTATATGAAATACACTAAACAGTTTGATTCAACCCATAAAATTATGATTTTAAAAACCAATATTAATTGTATTGAGATTTATTGTAATGATTGAATGTAAAAATAATAAAATATATTATAAATGATGATTGTGAATATTTTTTTTCAAAAAAAAAGATTTGTATAACCATTTAAAATCTTATGAAATTATAAAAAAAAACATCTCAAATCTTCATATTCATAAAAATATTATCCAAATCATATGATATTTCATAATATCTATTGTTATAAATCAAATCATTAATTTTAACGTTTCAAACACAAAATTATAAAATTTCCCCTTACTTGAAATAATAATATAAATTTCACCAACATGATTTTTTTATCTCTTTCATCATGTCCCTTGTTAACTTCATATCATTAGTGTGGGATAAATTTGATGTATAATTTAAATTTAATAATAGATAAAATAGAATGACATGAGTGATTGTGAATTGAATGATAGTGTTGACAAGATTGAAAAAGATAACTAATGTTTGGGATTCAAAAAAATGAGGGGATTGAAGTAAATGATAAGAAGATATTATATTTTGATACAAAAGGAAAAAGGTTAAATAAATGAAAACATTAAAAAAAATATTAAAATTAAATGATTTGATTAACGATAATAGTTCTTTTGAAAGTATCATATGATTTAGATAGTGTTTGTGTAAATATAAAAAAATTTGAGTAGTGTTTTCATAAATATGAAGATGTAAGTTGATTTTTTGTAATTTAGTAATAAGATTTTAGATGGTTAAATGTAAAAATCACTTTTAAAATAAAAAATATTAGTTATAGCTTTTAAATATGGAGTAATTTGATTCGACATGTAAAATTTTTAAAAAAATACAATATATGTTTGTATGATTTAGGGCAATCTAAATAAAAATATTACATATATTTTAAGATAAATAAGGTAGGAGTAATTTTTCTCCTAAGCTTTCATCCTGCACTTATGCAGATATGTTGTTTTGCTTTCAAATGTATATAGAGTTGATTTTTAAAATAATAATGTAAAGGGTTGATAAAAAAAAAATGTATGGACAATAGTTTTTATTTTGAAGATCATTAATGTAAATGGAATTATTTGATTTTATCTGATAAGTTATGTGTGTATTAAATTTTTGTTGAATTTAATAAAGAGTGAATTACTACTTAGTCATAAAAAAACATAAATTATTTATCACTCAATCATATGTCATTATATTATTTATCAATCAATCACTTATTAAAAATAAAAGATATTAAATCATTCTAAATTTCTTTCTGTATAAAATTATACAAAGATTAGAATAACATAGCAGCGAGTGATGAGTACGAACTTTGATGTCGAGCAAGTAAGGTGATCGACGGCTGAGAACATCGTTGATTCTTGTTTCAGTCTCGCTGAAATATGACAAGGTGGTAACGACGGAGTAGCAGAAAAGCCGACGGCGGCAACGCGGCTGGTCGACGTGTCTGGCGACGACATTGAACGAGTTCGACTATTGAGTATTGGGTTCAACGAATTCGTCAGAGTTTGAAACTGATCTAATTAGGCTGTGGAGGTAATGGGTTGGTAGATCGACGAATCAGAATGATCTGCGATGAAAAGGAAAAGGAAAAGATATCAAATATATGATTAAGATAATTAAATAAGATTTGATTATTTTTTAAAATAAAAAAATTTAAGAGTAATTTTTTGATACGTAATTTTTAAAAAGATGATTTTTTGATAAAAACATTTAATAAAATATGAAGAATAGAAACCATTTGTTACTCCCTTTATGTCAAATTAATTGAAACGTTTTCGTAATTGGATCGTCTCAAAATAAATAAAATATTTTTTATCTAAACTATTTTCGAATAAAATTATCAAAACATACATATTTAATATCACACATCAACCTTCCTATCATCATTTTTACTTTTTTTTTTCTCTCACTTATTTTTCATATACTCTCACTATTTCATCATCAAGGCATCTTGAAAGTGACTCGTATTACATGAATATGATATATATCTAGTGTGATGTATGGATTAAAAAATCATTATCTATAAATGTTAACACAAATATATAAATTCGTTGATCGAGTCAAAATAATTTGATAATTAAATTGAAATAAAAAGGGTAGTTAAAACAAAAAAAATCTAAAAAATACAACAATTGTATTTCATAAAAAACATTAATAGCCAAATTCATAATACGAACAAAACGAGTGATTGGGACGGGAAAACAAAACAAGTGATTAATTCAATAGATTATTATTTTCAAGACAAAAAAACAAAGTCATATTAATAACAAGAACAGATAATTAATAACGAGTCAAAATTATCATGATTATAGAAAAATCTTAGTTATTATAGATGATTGAAAACAAAAAATGAAACTCATTTTTTGATTTTGATTTTTATTTCATTCATTTAAAAAAACAAAAAACAAAAATCAATTATGTTTGATTATTTATAAAACGAAAGCAGAAATTAAGAAATAAAATTAATATTCCAAACAGACGCTTAAATTGTTTATCTAATGAGAAAACAGTTAATGACGTCCGTGGCTCGATTTCCGTTCCTTCATCCCCCGTTCATTTCTTTCCCATTTTCACCCCTAAATTATTCTCGCCGTTGTCGTCTCCGTCGCAACCACCGAATCGTCCGCCGATCTCCAGCCATTCCACCGCCGCCGGCGATCAATTCACACTATTCAATCACCCATGTCAGGCAAGTTCTTCTTCTCCTTCCTCTTTCAACGACGACTCGCAGTCGCAATTCTTTTGCGCCGCCGTTGCCGATGATTGATCTAACGATGGAGTAATCGGGAATTTGCAGGTGTGAGAGTTGAGGAGAAGAGGATGAAGATGACGGGGAAGAGAGGGAGAGCGGCGGTCATCGTGTTGGGGGATTTCGGCCGGAGTCCTCGGATGCAGTATCATGCGCTCTCTCTTGCTCGTCAGGTCGATGTCTAATTCAAACATTACACACAGATTCAATACGTTTTGAACTGTTTGAATGTGTGTAATCTGTTTGTGTTACTTTGAGGGCGTTGGAGGTTTTATTAGTTGGATTTTTGATAGGAGGTTATATGAACTGCGAAATGGGACTGAAAGGTGCAATGAGGGATAATGTGATTGCTCTTTTGGGAAGTTGTGATCAAGCATGGAAATTAAAGTTTGGTGCTTTGGTTATTTGTGAAATACGAAAACGAGGGGTAATGTAGTAGTTTCTTTGGGAAGTTGTGATCAAGCACATAAGTTAGTTTGGTGATTGATTTCATAAGAAGAGCCTGGTGCGTGGAACACTAGCAAAGTACTTTATATGTAATTCTCCTTGTTATGGGTATACTGATAATCAACACAATGGTCCTGAAATGACAATGTTCTGATGATGATATTCCCCCCCCCCCCCCTTTAAATGCAAACATAATGTGCAGTATCAATCACCATACTGGCAGACACCTAGCTTGTGTCATTGGCAAGCAAGTATCAACTGTCAAATTTCATAGGCTTAGATATCCAAGCTATCTCAACCAAAGAAAGGGATTGGAGGATGAACTGAGTTTATCTTTCAAGTATTTATGACTAATAATAAGAATAATAAAAGGAAAAACTTGCAGACGTGCATCGGTTAGAGATATATGGCTATGCACACAAAGAGTACTTGCATGGCTTAGTTGAGCACTTTCCTGACATGCGAACTTTATGGTTTTTGGTGTCACAGGCATCTTTGGAGGTGGACATTGTAGCCTATGGAGGTATTATGCCATTATGTGTGATGGAATGACCTGTTGGTTCATCTACTCATGCACAAATATCACTTGCTATGTGTATATATACTTGGGGATCTGTTCACACGGCTGCTACAGCTTGCAATGTGCTGTGAAAGCAAACTGATGGGCTTCACAACCTGCGCGCTCACCACAATATTCAATTCCCCTGGGGCCTGCACGGCGCAGGAATATTTGACTAATTCATACATTTGATAACATGCTTATAATTTTGATTTTAGGTTCTGAACCACATGCTGCAGTGTTGGGTCACCCTTCTATTCATATCCACAAAATGGTAGTTACACTCTCGGCCTTGTTCTTCTAGTACTACGCAATCTTTTTTATTTTTTTATTATTGATTTTGGTTGATTTTGTATTTTGTATTTATTATTTTAATTATTATTTTTGGTTATTGATAATCACTTCTGTTATAGTAACCAAATGTTATTCCTTCCAACTTTCGTAGACACAATGGCCAACATCTCCCAGTAGTCTTCCGAAGATACTTCATCTTTTGATGCTTTTGGTTAAGCCATTGGTTCAGTTCTTGATGTTGCTTTGGTTTCTCTGTATCAGAATACCTGCACCAGACGTCTATATTGTCCAGGTTAGTGATAATTATATTGAAACATTAGTATTGCTTTTTCATCTAAAAACTTGAGTCTCGTAATTTTTCTTTAGATAAACCTGACTATCCTTTCATTTAAATAGGCGATGAACTTTTAAAAATATGAAATTTCGGAGGCTTGACATCTCACTGATCTCAGGTTGACGTTTTCTTCTGGTTGTTACCATTCCGTGTTTCGTATTAGTGGCACATTCCTCTGTTGTACTTGAAATTAGGACCTGATTTTTTTCCCTGGTTGGCATACTAGTTGTAGGGTCAATGTTATCCATACTAAAACTCTGTTCTATTACTGGAGATGTTTATGAGTTTCTACTTTACAGTATTCAGGCATCATTCCTCTCTTCTTTACAGAATCCACCTTCCGTTCCCACCCTTGTGGCGGTGAAATGGGCTAGCTGGTTAAAGGGCTCTGCATTTATTGTGGATTGGCATAACTTTGGCTATACACTTTTGGCATTGTCTCTTGGAAGAAGAAGTCGCTTTGTTGCTGTGTATCGCTGGTAGAACATCTCATTTACCACACTTCTTCCTTTGGCTGAGTCGCTGACACTTTCTCTCTGATATCCTATTCTATATGGTGTTATCCTACACATTGTGATGCATTCGTGCTTTATCAGGATAGAGACGCATTTTGGAAAGATGGCTGACGGTGCTTTGTGTGTAACAAAAGCAATGCAACATGAATTGGCACAGAACTGGGGAATCAAGTAAGAAGATTGAGACACAAAACTTCATTGTTTGTCAGCATGATGGAATTATTATTCCATAGGGTTTGATCTGACATGTTATGTTTCTCCCTAATGTACAGAGCTACTGTACTCTATGATCAGCCTCCTGAGTTTTTTCGACCAGCTTCTCTTGATGAAAAGCATGAGGTAAACAGCTTCTTTTCTTTGTGCTGCGCCTTTCTTTTGGTTATCTTGTGTTAGCTTTCTGAATCTGGAGTACCTTTAGTTACTATCTAGGTTGGACAATGATTTAAGACTGCCTCGAGGTGTTCAAGATTGTATCAGCATTGGTGAGGGCCTCAATCAACTATTTTTTATTTTTTCTGTTATTATTTATCTGAAAGTATTAATCAATTGTCTTTTGTTTTTCAGGACATTCTGCGTCTGCAAGTGATGAGCTACACAATACTATATTTACTAGTTTTATTAATGACAATGTTGTTGAAAAGGCAAATAGACCAGCCTTGATCGTCAGTAGTACAAGTTGGTAAACAATTCCTATCTGACAAGTATTCTGAGTTTATCTGGTTGTGATTTGACGCACATCAAGGAACCAGGCCAAACGGCTTTAAAAGTTTTATCAACTTCTTTTGGTGGGTTTGAATGCCTATATTGGGAAGCAGATCATTGATAGACCGACTATGCACTCTTCATCTCAGGACTCCAGATGAAGACTTTGGTATCCTTCTGGAGGCAGCAGTTATGTATGACAGACGTGTTGCTGCAATCTTGAATGAAGATGATTTGTCGAATGATCGAACTCTCTGGGATGAATTGCATAATGGGAAGCAGCAATTGTATCCAAGATTGTTGTGCATAATCACTGGTAATGCTCATCTAGGGATCTGATGATCATTAGCCGTTTAATATGTTGCTGCATCTTTGATGTCATTTTCATGCATGTTTAGGTAAGGGGCCTGAAAAAGAAAAATACGAAGAGAAGATACGAAGCTTACGCCTTAAACGTGTAGCGTTTCGAACAATGTGGTTGTCAGCTGAGGATTATCCACTGCTTCTTGGTAAGCTTTTGATAATCGGAGTATCTGTGAACTGTGTAGCCTTCTCAAGTTTGGTAATGATGAGCCATTGGTCTGCCTCATTTACAGGATCAGCTGATTTGGGTGTTTGCCTACATACCTCCTCATCAGGATTGGATCTTCCTATGAAGGTAAATCACTACTGAGTGATTTGCTCTTCTAATTAGCAAGTATACAGAATTATGCTCAACCACATGGAGCTGCCTCTTGTCACTGGAAAAAGAAATGAGCAACTGCAAAAGTATTTGTATCCAATAGAAACATGGAACATGCAATTAAGCCGCCCTTGACGGGAGTGTTCTATCAATAGATCTAACTTGTGGGGTAAATTTGGACATAATTCACAATCTGACATCAATCCTCGTGTTTGGTTTCTAGTTCATTGTTATGTTTGGACCGTTCTCTGGCAAAGGTATAGACCAATGAATCAAAAGAGAGGGTGGTGAACTCAAATGAAAGAGAAAAGAGTCTAATGAACCAAAGTAATGAAGGAAGTAGGAAAGCACGTAAAACTATTGTACTCAGACAGTTGGTGTCTTTTCTGACATCCAGATTAGAGTATTCATTGCGGGTAAGGGGGCTAAAGAGATTTGGTTGTGTGCTCGAATAACTCCATCTTGTTAAGTTGGATTGAAGGGAGTAACGAGAAAAGCTAAATACCAGAGATAGAATTGGGCTACTGCTCTGAGGTTGTGTTGATTTTTGTTGAAAGAATATTTCGCCGAATGTACTCAGAAACTGGAAAGCTGAAGTTTTCATGGACATGTTTCTGGTTGAATCTATTTCTACTAAATGCTATTCTCTGCTCAATAGGTTATGTAGGACAGTGATGAAATATTTCACCTCGGTTTATTCTCACAAGTCATTTTAATGGGAGCAGGTTGTTGATATGTTCGGATGTGGATTACCTGTTTGTGCTGCTTCTTACTCCTGGTAAGATCTTCGATTCATATCTATGTAGCTTGTAGTGTGAGATTTTGTTATTTGTTGTACGCCATGATTTTTCCTAATTCTGTTGGCATCAGACTAATAGAAATTATTTGCAGTATTGAAGAGCTTGTGAACGTTGATAGGAATGGCCTTCTATTTTCTACGTCTTCCGAGTTAGCTGATGAACTTATGGTATGACCAATAATTTTTGGATTACTGTCATTCTATCAACACTAGTTTCAATAGGAAAATAGAAAATTGCAAAGTTTCTGCAAAGAAAAGAAGGAAATGCCATTTGAACATATCTTTGTTATCAGACTAAAGTATGTACACTTTATTTTTATTTATACTCTCTTCGTCTCAGATAAATTACGATGTGTTGATTTGACATGATTATGAAGAAATTAGATTGATTTTGATACATTTTTTTTTACCAATATGCCCTTGTTGGAATATTGAGTTGATGAATAGTAATTATGAGTGAATAGAGAAAAAAATAAGATAAAGTAGAAAGAGCAAGGGTGAGAATTATGAGTGGATAGATAGAGAGAAGATAATAATGAAGGAGATGATTTGATATAAAATAGGGATATTTTTGGACATTTTGACACCCAAAATTTGCTAATTTAGACAATGTTGTAATTTCTGTAGAACGCCCATTTTTTAATAATATGTCGGTAATGGTCTTGAGAAGCACTTGTTTTCCACCTAGTTTGGCTTCTGTTGGACTGCCTCATTGAGGATCTTGATGAACAAGTTCTTCTGTTGCAAGACAGCATTTTCATTTATTTTTTTATTTTATTTTTTTGGATTTGAATAAAATACTTATTAGAGTTCTTTAATGGTAGTTTAGGTTAAATCTGTTTAGTTGCTGTGATCAAACTACTGTTCGTGTCAGAGTTTCTGGTGATTCTTTTCCTTGTTGAGAAGAATTTGACAGTTGCCAACAAACAATTGGTGGTGGTCTCATAGCATGCTCTTGGTTGAAATAAATTTTGTATACAATTTTCCTTATAAGAATAATCTCTTTTTGATAATCAAAAGTTTAAATGAATATATCCTGAGAAAACTGTTTCTTTGAACTGTAAGATAGGAACTTGCCTAAATAGGCATATATTTATCACATCGTACAAACGTGCTTGTGTGCTTAAAATCAAATATAGAAGCTATGTTGAGGTTTCATAATTGTATGTGCTTGAAGATTCTGACCAATGGTTCTGCTTATGAACATGGGCAGATGCTCTTCAAGGGCTTTCCTGATGAATGTAAGGTTCTCAAGTCTTTGAGGCGTGGTGTGCGTGAGACGGGTGAATCTGCAAGCTGGAATTCTGAATGGGAGGAACATGCCATGCCATTGATATCACAGGCAAGATTGATATCACAGGCAAAATTGCTCTAATATTGGCCAGAACACAGTTGACAACTTTTATGTGGTTTGCATATTTCTGTATATTCTGGATTCTACCTTGAAATCCATGCTTGCAGTTTAATCCATTTAGCATTCTCAAAAAATAAAATAAAAATAAAAATAAAATCCATTTAGTATAGCAGCATTTTATCTAATATGGTCATTTACCTTATCCCCAAAATTTGATACTGTCTCAAAAAATTGAACCTATTCCTTTGTGGACATTGCACCAAATCTTTTTGTCTGAAATAGTTCATCATTTGCTTAGCACTTAAGCTAGGGTCCCTTTTAGGTTGGGAAGAGTGACCAACGTGTCACGTGAGTTACATCCTGTTGTCTGTGATCCACCAGGAGTTGCTAGAACTTATGCTGACATAGCTTCCTTGTTTTGCCGGGATGTTACTCGGTCATACTACTGGTAGTATGTTTTACCTTGTGTTGCATATCTAAGTATCCGGTATAATGTTCCTGCATGCCAAAGTTATATTTAAATCTCATCTAAATAAAAGCAGAAGAGTCCTGGTTTTTCCATCTCTTCAGTAGTTTATTTTCATTTTTCAGGTGGTGACTCGGTGAGCTTTGTCATCCAATTTATCAGGCAATTTCAAGACAGTCCACTCACGTGCAAGCTTTGACTTCTTTCCTATTTTTATAGAGGTGCCGGACGCTCTCTCTGCTTACATACTTGTCTTAATTCAGCATCATATATGGGTAGAATGCTGTGTTCAATTTACATGCTCTTGATCTAAACATTTTCGTCCATGATATGATGATCTTGAGCCTTAGGTCTCCTGATATACTAAGCTCATGACAAAATAGATTGCAGTACAGTTGCAACCATGTGAAGTTGCTAGTCTGGGAACTATATCTGCGTACACAATAGCAAAATGATGCCCGGACAAGTTACATGATTTTCTTTCTTTTCTTGGATAACTTTCTTCCTTTATAAACATCTTGTTGCCATTTGGATATCCCTAGTTGCGAATTGCAACGATAAACCCTTGTTGCAATGACTCTCAGGACTTGATAAACCCTGTTTGTTTTTTTATTACAGTCTGGCTTTGATGTTGCCTAGTTGGCCCTGTGAATTCCTAGGCTTACCTTCGCAAGCTAGACACCTGGAACATTGTTTGCGACCTGTTTATTGTTACAAAGGTTTATTCCATGTAAAAATATCTGACATCGTGATATTGACGAATCGGCCATAACCTTTTCTATGCCATACCATTTGTGATGGAATCGATCCCCTTTAGGGTTTCCTCCCAAAGTTCAAATATATGTGCAACAATATCTTCAGAACCTTTGGTGTCTGTTCGTGTTCCCAAGGATTTGGACTTCCAACTATGGACATCGTGGAACGATGCAGATGCCAAGGAATCTGATTCTAAACCTTTCTGTTTATGTACCAAGTATAAGAAGCCGTATGATAGAAGCATATTGGAGTTTGACGCGAACAACTTTTTAGCCAAGACTCCTTGCTTAACAAATAACAAGAGCGTATGCTGTTAGAGAATATTCTGTTCGGTGTAAGCCAGTATGTTTTTTATATCGCGACTAGATCGATCACCACCATGCGAAGTCCATAACTCAAAAAAACTTTCTGTTGTGAGAAATGCATGGATTAGGTTAGATCGGTTGGCTAGCTAAAGTGGAAGTTTAAAGGTTTTTTTTTTTTCGCTCTTATTTCGTCATTTTAATATATTTTTTTAACAGAACAATTCAGATGCTACCATTGTCTTTGTTGAAAAAAATGAGAAAATATCTAAGCTCAGGCTCGACTCGGCTCGGTTTATATATTCATTCGAATCTTATCGAGCCAAGTCGAGCTCGAGTTGAGTCAAATCTTCTATGAACAAATCTCACTATCTTTAGAATTTAAGTTTAATAATCATTATCGAAATTGAATTCACTATCTAGAAGTTTGAATTGATAAAATTGACACACATATAATATATCAATTGAGCTTAAATTAGAAAAATCATTTTATTTACTCACACAATCATCTAGTGTATATATAAAGATATGACAGGACTTAGAAAAAAATAAATAAATAAAGCATTAGAGTTTTACATGACTCATGAATATTATGTATTATATTGATTGAAAACAAAATATATATGTGCATATATAAATACGAGCCTTAAACAAGCTACAGTCGAGCCGACTCGTGAGCTTATAAATGAATTGGCTCATGAGCTTATAAATGATTCGGTTCGTGAGCATATCAAGCCGAGTCATAACTGGTTCAAGTTTGTCTCATTTAATTTTACGAGTAAACTTAAGCTCAAATTTGACTCACGAACTTCATAAATGATATTCGACTTGAGCTTTTATCGAATCAAATGAAACAGGTTCACGAAGTAATTCAGCTAATTTACAATCCTAGCTGTGGTGTAGGATTCGAGGTTGTGCTTGATGACCTTTGGTGAGCACTACTGGACATGGGTTGGGTCCCGTGCTTCAGGCCATGTCTCATGCGGTCATGCCTGACTGTAGTTTCTGAGTACAGCCCGAGCAAGCCATACTTCATGCTCACGGCCGTGTTTCGAGCCTTGTCTGCAAAGATTTGATTTATTAAATCTATTTCTTAATGGGTTTAATAATCCATGTAATTAGTCGATCTAATAGGTTAAGAACGATATAATATGATATGTAATCCTTCCTCCACATAGTGCTTTATTATAACAGTTTGTGGTGGTGTGTCGTGAGTTTTTTCTTCGAGTACTCGGGTTTCCTGGATAAAGGTTTTCAAATAGCATTTTTATTGTCTTCACACTGCTTGTTATATCATATTTTGTACCGCTTAACTACACTCAGAGGGAGCAAATCTCAACGGACGTTGCTTTCTCATTTATTTTTTAACTTTTTTATCAAATATGAATTTTTAATTTTTTTTGTTTAATTTTTTTTTTTTTTGAAACTCACTTCCATATTATTTTTTGGATATTTTTTATTTGGAGTAAATCATAATAAAGAATCTGATATGAAATTTGACCAAACATGTAGTAAGATCAGCATTGTCAGTTAAGTTCTGTACCTTAGTCCAATCTAAAATGTTTTTATCACCGTCTAGAAATTCAAAAACGTACCTACATTGCATGGAGTCATGCATTTAATAGTTCATTTGAAAGACTCGTTGGTTTTGATTTCAGTGTCTAACTAGTATATTTATACTACGTTCGAGTTCTCCACACTCACATATGTCTACTATGGACAAACAACCGATAATTCATCATGGGAAACAACCATGCAACCATACCAGCATTAGTGGCGATGGTGATGATGTTAGTACTGTTACCAACGATACCCGCTACAACGCCATTGTTAATAATGGTGGTCGACACGAATCTAGTAAAAATACGTCGAAGGAGAAGAAGGTACCTAAAAGAGGTGTAGGCATCGCCAAGTTGGAAGAAATGAGAATAAGAGGGAAAACGATGTGTTCTTGCTCTCCCATTGATTTACCATCATCGAGTTCTTTTGGTCCGCCATGGAGTTCTTCCTTGCATCGTTTCAAGCACCATCTCAAGGTAGCATTTTGCACGAAGTTTCATCCAGAGACATAATCTGAACATGCATGAAATTATATTTATAAGGGGGAATGGAAAAACAAGTGATTGCTTATACAAGCAGAAGTTAACAATATATATTAACGTGATGCCTCATGGTAATGTGTTATTAATTGGTTCTATATGATATTTGATTCCCTTTTATGATGACCTTGTAAACATTGATGTGTTGCACGAATGATAACTAATTCACTATTAGTTTGCTTTATCTCGCCACCGTCAAGCGACCAAGTCTGAGATCTGATGAACATGCCGTCTACGCGGACTATGCTGTTGTCCCCGTTCTAAGGTTAGTCTCTTATCTCATGTTTGATTTTGCACGAACTTGATCTTTTGTTTATTGCGCTCTTAGGATCTTATGTCCTCTGTTCGAGTTCAAGTAAGCAGAAGCCTCTAACAATACTATCTGGCGGGAGTGCCCTGTTGTTTGTCATCGAGATCCTGGACTGGTTTCAGAATCAGGAGACGGGGAAAGCTAAATGCCCCTGAGAGAGAATCAAACCACTAGGCACGTCTCCATTTTACAACAACAAATTCATCTTATGAGAGATGGAGAATATATAGTTGAACTGATGTAGGCATTTTTCTGCACTTTTTCAACTCGAGTAGAAGAACTAAACTTCACTTGCAAAATATATTCTCGACAACCTTGCACCCTCTCGGCGAAGGCGAAAACCATGTCCCGGGCACCTAACAACTCGAACTTTTCATGCTTTTCCGTCAACTTCATGTGAGATATATTGGAATTCAATCCTCGTGCTATCACCATAGCACTCTTAGTGGTCTTCCATGATGCTTTATAAAAACGTGGTTGGGTACCTTGCGTCATCCACTTGTCCCACAGAAATCCCCAACTTAGGACATATGCCTTACATTCTTCAGCATCCATATATTCCCACTATGCGTCTTCTCATGCACATTATCCTTCTCCACGACCGTCAAGGATTCACCATTAACAAGATGAACCTTCCTTAAGCTTGTAGACTTGTAATTCTTCATCGACTTGTTCTAGGAGATTGAATGAAATGACGCTCCATAATCTACAACCCAGTATTTCACATAACTATCATCGCTAAGGAACAAGGCTTAATCATCTGACACAGCATTGATGTTATCATTAAAAGATTTCTATATGTAGTCCGTTCGTAGATGTCCCTTCTTTCAACAACTCCAGCCGGTTCAATCCACATGAGACTTGCCATTCGATCTGCCTGTAGCACTGTCATCTTTTCGTTGAATGTTCTTCCCCTACTATTAACACCCAAAGGTAATCCAAAGTTCGTTCTTAATTCTCTCCTACGAACATCTTCGTTCAAAATCAGATCTCGAACCTTTACAAACTTTAGTTGTGTTGATCCCGAAAAACTACTCACAACAATTATACTTGCGTTCCAACTTTTCTACAAAGACGATAACAAAATCAGCGCTCGAACTTTATCCTCGAACATGATCTTCACTGAATCTAATTGAATCACAATCATCTTAAATTCATTCACATTGTCTACAATACCTTCAGATATCTTGAGATTTCAGTTATGATATTTTGTTGTCAAAAACTTTGATGTATTTCGCGTTGATATAAAGATTATTTTATCATAAGATTTCTGGTTCTATTTTTCTGTTACCTTTAACTTTCTGTTTAAGTTTGAATAGACCTCGCATCAAGTACACCTTATTTGATGTCTGTCAAGACCTTCATCGGATCCACTATTGTCTTCAAGCTCATCACGTTGAATGCACCATTCTTCGATAACGATAAATGAATTGTGTCAAGGGCCTGCATATCAAGTAACTTTTACTCTTTCTGCTCCATCAAATTTGGTTTTTTCCCAACATGAGTTCGTACAATCTCTTATGATACAGCAGATCTTCAATCTTCCAGAATCTAAAAAATCGTTCCCATCAAACTTGTCTATTAAAATTTTTCCCTCTTTCGTTTTCATCGCTTCCTCTAAGATCGACAAAGATAAAACTTTTATCACAAAAAATCATATCGATCTTGAAAAAATTCGATTTTAAATACAAAAGGTTCCATCTTTTTTTATTCTGGAGCTCTAATATCGCTATGTTAGGGTTCTACATCCTTAGGAACGCGAACCTCACGAAATAAGGGAAATAATCATCCACAATCCAAGAACCATAAGTTAAAAAAACAGTGTCGCTAAAATTAAATCCACTATCAATGCCTACAAACATCCAAATTTATAAAATTAGGATTTATGTGAGCATATGATATTATCATAACATAACATTTTTCTAATATACTCCCTTGTCCCGGATAAATTACTATGTGATTGACTTTACACGATTATTAAGAAATATATTGACTTTGTACAATTTTACCTTGGTGCTCTTGTCAATGGGAGAGAAAAATATGAGTGAGTGGCGAAAGAAAAAATAATAAAAGAGAAGATGATGTGATATAAAGTAGGGATATTTTGAAATTTTTAGCATCCTAAACTTGCCTTATATAGAAGTGTTGTAATTTATATGTGACGTTCATTTTTAATAATGTGTCGTAATTTATCTGAAACGGAAAGAGTATCATTATATTTATCTAAAGTATGCAATAAATTTGATAATAATATATTTATCCACAAATAATTCAGATTGCGCATCCAACTAAAAGAATGTCGTCAATATAGAATGACAGGAACCAGCTCTTTACAAGAGACAGAGATAAAACTAGGAGAAAGATCAAGAACATAAGAAGGAGAAATTCCGCAACGAGGGGGAGATTAACGTAGAAAATCTTGAACTTATCTTCTTTCACATCTAGGTTAAATGAATGTTTAAAGGGTTATTATAATAATTCCTCCGTCCCATGAGAAATACAACACTTATCTTTTTATACCGTTTCATAATAAATACAACGTTTCTTTATATGAAAAAATCTTTTCACACAAAAAACATCAAATCGATTATAATATACCCATTAACTCCTCACAACTGATACAATAAACCCCATTATCTATACAAATTCAATTCACACATAAAATATCATATAAAGTGAAACCGTTGCATTTCTAATGGGTGATAGTAATTGATAGGATGATATGTATCTATGTTTTTGGAAAAGTTCTGCCATTTGGGTAGTGTAGTGAACCTAAGAAAACTGGGGTCACTAGTAACATAAAGAAGGTTCTTGTAATTTGTACGGATAAAATGGAGTTGAATAATAATGTCCTTTGTTGAGTCTTGAAAGATTTGGTTCCGATCCTAATTGTATTCATTTTTTAGTCAACTGATGCCCTTATTCTCGATTTCCGCTTCATCTGATCCATCGTGTCATTCTCACTACGTCAGGGATCAGAATTGTTTGAGAGTTGTCTTTGAATAGAAGTGTTGAATAACCAAAGTCAAACTCTCTCTTCCATTTAAACATGGAGCAAAAGAATTTTGGTATGAATTCATGAAAAGTTAACAACCTCCTTTGCGAAGATAAAATCAGCCATGTAGATTTAGGAAAAGAGAGTTAACTTTGTAACTTCTATACTGGGGTACTTTGCCCCGTTGATCATGACCACTAGAGTAAAAATGCAGTTCTGAAAATATAGTTGTAATGTAGGTGTGTGGAGAGGAGAGTGTGTGTATAAATGACGAGATGTATCAAGATATAGTCGGTCAAGTGTAATCATAGATTAGGTTGGTGTGTATCCTGTTAAAATAGGAAGAGGCCCGAGCCATCAGCCCAGTCCAAAGCCAATCCTGAGATCCAATCCAAGGCCCAGTGCTAAGCCCCAGTTCGAAGGATATATAAGGAGTTAAGGTTGATATCTCTGTTGCATTGTGTAACTTAGATATGTAAACTACTCACGGTTGCCGCCGTAGCCGTGGCGGCTACTTAGGGTTTCTAAATTGTAACATATGCAATACAGATACAAAAGTATGAGTCAGTTTGTTACGTAAGAATACCATGAGTATTTTCTGTATAGTCCCTCCAAATACTCAACATTTTTCTATGTCAGGAAGATCCTTCATGCCAGAGATCGAGAACGAAGGAAATACCTGAGATCGAGACCCGTCCAGGTTCGAGAAAGCTCTGCAGTGAAGATGCTGCAGATATGGAGGCGTGCCTTGCCCTTGCTACTCCATCGATCCACCTCTCTCATTCACAATCATTACCGCGTCATGTAAGTCATATCTCACTTTTATTAGCTTCAATGGTGATTAATTGTCGCATACATATACTAATATGAGTTCCTGTTAATTTTCTTCCAGTCGAACTTGGATGATCATGGAAGTGATCATTCGAGGACCTTGGATCAGTCGAGCTCGGTGACGTTGAAACTATTTCCTGTAAATGAAGACGCGTCTGATCAGGTTGTACCAAAAAGAGATTTCGTGAACGTTCGTTGCGAAATAGAGGAAGATCGTGGCATCGACCTCGACTTGAAACTGTGATCTTGCAGTGTTATCTGATCACCTGATACTGAGTACTTCAGAATTTTGAATAGTAAGAAGCTGAGAGATATATGTATAGGCAACGAAACAAAGCAACGTCTCGGCTTTAGATATTACATTATTCTTTTAGACCGTAAATTTTCCATTCTTTTTGTTCAAGTACTAACACCTTTGATACCATGTTCGTATCACGGCAATTTTGCAGCCTCAGACATGTAGAGGAGTACATTATTCTTATTGGTCGGAAATTTCCATTTATTGTTTAATAATAATAGCTTGTTTCTCAGTATGTACTTTAACCCTGGCTTCTCTGATTACCCTGTCGTGAAAGAAAATTGCTGAAAAACTCATATTTATGATAAAAGCGTTGTCTGTCGTAGTAATTGCTTTCATCGAAGAAATAAGATGAACTCCTCTGGCAAGTGCACAGGTAGTGAGGAAATAAAACGCAGGAAATCTGGAGCCACTGAATGAAGTAAAGAAGGGGAAAACCATACTACTGATGTTCAAACACTCAGGACCTATTCGAGATCATTATCAGCTCGTAATTTTCGTATGTAATTATATGCTCGAGTTCCGAGGATGTGTTGATAATATACTCATCAGTATGATTTAACTCATTTTTTTCATACCTCAAGCTCTTGCATCAGCTTTCATAGTCTGGATCCAAATGCTGCACAAGTTCTTATGATTTTACCTATGTCTCAATCTGGTCTTTGCCAAGTTAGTCAATATGCATCCCCTTGAACCTGTCTATTGCATCTCATTTGTGCTGACTGAAATAGAATTCAGTGGAACAAAATGTTGTTCTGTTACTTCATTTTACTGGAATAGACTGTTTTAAATCGATTCCGTCCACTGAAATCCTCATTTTGCTCTTCCAACCCTCCGCCTGAGATGAGCAGAACCATCTTGGGTTGTTCTTATTGTATCAGCTGGAATGGAAATTCGCCCAGCTCTATTCCTGTCAATATCCCGATTTATGCTCGACGTATCATATCCTGACATATCCATGACCAGAAATTATAAATCCTAGCATCTTAAGTGTATCCCTGCCTATCTGATGCAAATCTCCATATTCACGACATATCTGTGCAGGACACATACAATTTACAATAAAAATGTCGCCCTGAAAACATCGGTGCACAATAGACTTAAAACATAAGCAGATGAAAGCACAATCCTATCTGCCTCCATGTATATGATCCAAGTTAAAGGATGAATAAGTTTAACATTGATCCAATAACGATTACTGTATTTACTTTACAAAGGAATTGCTACAATGTCACCATCAGAATACAACATACAACACCAAATAAAAAAGAGTAAAAGAAAGACTCAGGGAATAAAATGCCCAAAAATAAAAAATCAATGTAATCACAAAGGGATAAACAGGTACTATAAAAAAAAACCACACCTAAATAATAAAAAAAAGATTCTGAAAAACAAAATCCCCAGACAGCCAAGGATGAGATTTAATCTCAGAAGGATCAAATTTTGAAAATCCCAGGGTTGAAAGAACACGTGTCAACATCCTAGCCCTTAATCACCCATCATTGTGGATCTTGGTCCCCCGTTTTTTTTTTTTTTAAATGAATTAACTTAAATAAAATAGAATAATTTTTTGATAAAAATAAAAGAAGGGAACATGTCATGTGAATTGCACAGGTTAGCAAAAAAAAGGCCTTTTATACCAACCCCACCTTCAAGCACCCTCATTGCTTTATTTTTCATCATCCATCAAAATGTGATATCTTGCTAGGTGGTGATAAGTTGCTCCTTCTCCGTCCATCCCAAGTCCTCCGATGACGGGGGAGCTGTCGCTGGCGGCAGCTCGCCATGGGCGACTTCGTCGTCCATCTTCTTTAGGCTTTGTTGATGATATAGTTGTCTTAGTCTCTCGATCTCCTTCTTCAATGCCTCTCTATGCGCTGCCAATGCCGTGTCATTGGTTAGCGAATCATGGTAAGGGTTGATATACCATAAGAATTTGTCGCACTCCATATATGATGAAAAGCTTTATTTAGTCGCATATGATCCATATATCACGAATATAATGTGACTTGCTACAATTATCTTACGTGAATGAACTATAACGATTATTTCCTATACAGAAAAACAGGATTATGTGACTTGACCTTTCGGTACAAGTGATTTGTTGTACAATTTTGTGAAGAAAGTCATGGGACCAACCATTTGTGCTGAAAGAACTAAATCATTTGTGCTTCATGCACACTTGCTACATCTAGTTGGCAGCATTTGATGTATCCTCAACGTAACCTTGTCGATATCAAATGACATACAGGCAAGTGTGAGACCATTTTGTTGGCTCCTATATAAACTACGAGGAGAAATAAATACCTTTGCAATGAAGACAAAATTTTTTCCACATTCTCGAAAAGAATAAAAGCAAGAATGCATGAGACTACTCATGTGCAAGTGATGAAGTCGCCAAAAATAATAGAGCTCAATGCTAAAACAATGGGAGCCACTAGGAAAGCAAGCTGTTTTGCTCAAGAACCATATGATCCTATGCAACTTTTAAACCAGGAAATTCATGAGCAAAATTGCTGTATCAATTGGGCCCATAAGCAAATCCAAATTTGAGTGGAAAAATGTGACTTGGTGAGGCGATGTCAATGACCACTGATGTATCTTTTCCTTAATCATCAGTATTTTTGGTTAAGAGTTATTGGTTCGAGTTGCATGGGATTGGAACTCATGACACCGTTCTGTTTCCATATTGAAATAAGCAGAGTCACAAAGCCACAAAAACTAGGTTCATCGACCGGACAGGTTCTATCATATGTTTAAGCTTACAGTCGAACCAGGCCGAAGATGCAAGTGTTTTCCGTAAATTGAGTCCGTGTTTGAGCTTGAAGCAGGGAATGGACGATGATGGCAATGGGAAAACTTTCTACTAATCGAAATCACATGAATCACATCGGATCGGATATAGAAAATAGTAGGATTAAGAAGTTGGTTTTTGATAATTACCATCCTTGAAGATCTTGTCCTGAGCAAGAGCTGCTATCCTTTGCTTCAGAGCACTGTTGTCTACATTCAGAATCAGCCTCTGATGGTCCAGAAACGCAACTCTCGGCGACAATGCCGACACTTCAGTCTTCATCATACACAAAAAGAGATTAAAGATCGATGTCAAGTTCAATAACGAGAAGAACATACATTATTTGTCATCAATTAATCATCGTTTTCCAGGATGATTAAGTGAACGAATGGAAATCAAGCTTTCTGAACTAATGATTAGGAGTAGTATGTTATTGTGATGTACATATAAGGGTTTGTCTTAGATGTGTACCTGTAATGACGTTACGGTCCGTTCGAGCTCCGAAATGTATTGCAACTTCCTGACCCTTGACCTCTGCGCTGATTGGCGATTCGCCAATATTCTGATCAAATAATAGGAGAAGATGAGATCCTTGTGGTATATATTCATGTATATCTTGGTATTTCAAAAGCAGTTTAACAGTTCAAATCTTCTATGCAAAGTTGATGTTGCAAAATCAAGTAATAGAGATTAGTAATCGTGATACGACTGACCATCTAAGTCAGTAAATCATCTCGCAACCAGTCGCCTTATGAGATTGATGGTGCTTTGCAAGGATATAATCCTTATCAGGATTATGTAACAATCCTTAAGAGGAATGCTTAGATTTGGTCCATACTATCAATGCAGTTCGGATCCTAGAGCATGCAAGGATATTTGAAAATACGCATCTTCTTCAGCTATTGCAAGCCATATCAAGCATTGTCATTGCTTTCTTTCACAAGATTAACCAACATCATGTTAGTGCAAATGATAGCAAACTCAATTCCCCTCACGCAAGTGAATTCTTAGGTTATAAAAAAAGAAAAAAAAAAAAAAATCTTCCTTGGTCAACCGAATAGCCGGCAAACCCGGAGAACTCTTTAAACTATCTTTCGTTGACGGGCTCACCACCACAAAGTAGCTCGGCACTCAGCGGGTTTTGATCCGCTAACCTCTCCCTACATTGGAGGAGTTAGGCTGAGTCGCTTACCATGTGGGGTGGGTAATCCCCCAAAGGAATTCTCAGGTTCGAGTCTTGTGAATGAAGAAAATAGACACACCTAGGGAACTTTGTGGCCTCATGAATCCTATGTGATTTGAATTCAGAAATTCAAGATTATGAAAAGGGCATATTTACCTCTTAACCCTCTTGGGATCAATATTAACAGGATCATTAGCAGCAGCATTAAAAGGCAAAGGAGGACACTGCATTTCTTCATTCTTGCAAGAACTGTCAACCTCCCCTGGCTCAGCCTTTGGCTGCACCAGCATCATCATCTGCTCCTGATTACACTGTTCCATCATCCCATTATCCATCATCACCATTCCCTTGTTATTCTCACAATTGTCCTGATCAGTATTATTATTGCTATTCTGATCAGACGAGCTCGTCGGATCGGAACAACAACCACCACCACCACCACCCGGTAGCGTCCCACCACAGGCTCCAACGTCGTCCGAGAACATCTTCATTAGCTGCTCGTCGTCTAACCTGTCGAATCCGCCTACATTGATCCCTGTAACGAACGAATCCCTACATTCGACAGGCATCTCGAGGAAGGCGATGGAGTCGCTCATCGACCTGCGATGAGCGCCTCGCCTAAGGGACGTGAAATCGAGGAACTCGTCCACCCACAACGGATGGTGGTGGTGGGTGGTGGTGGTGGTGGTTGGAGGTGGTGGAAGCATGGTGTTGGAGGAAGGGTGCTGGAGCCTTTGTTGGTGTGGAGGGAAAGGAGGCCAGTTTTGTGTCATGGTTGGGACCTTCGGTGGTAATTGTGCCATATATCATTGGATGATGTCCTCACAATTGTCACAAATATAAAGGGCACGAAATGAGGAGAATATGGAGGGGGTGGGATTGAAATGCGTCGATACAAAAATATGAACTTATCCAATGTCAAACCAAAATCAAGTAAATCTTACATCTGATATAATATTGTAACACAAAGACGATTCTATCAAGAGAAGAGTATGGATGGAGTGAGGGATTGAAATGAGTTATACATAAATATCAATCTAATCCATTATCAAATGAAGACATTAATTTATATAATCTTATCAAATCAGCTTCACATTTGATATCATATTACACCATAAACATAATTTTCGATGTCCTCAAAAAATATTGAACGTCTGATTATATAATTTGAGAAAAGTTATTTATTATTGAATAGATCTTCTTTTCAATAACTTTATTTTGAAACTATAAGACCATCAGGGATTAAGTGGAATGATTAATGTATTTATCTCAGTCTCATTAAAAAATAAAATCTCAAGCAACTAGTAAGAGACTTGTATGCGATGTGGTTGTAACCATGTGTGAGTAATATGCAAATGGGACATAATGATAGTTTCCTAGCTTGGCTGGTTCTATATGCTTGGCATGTGTGTGGTGGGGTCTAGCAAAGTCCTTGATCTAGAAAAGAAGTATTTTAATCAAAAGACCAAGGAAACACACAAGATTAGTAGTCCTACATTATGGACATGCTTTATCACGTGATTGCCATCTGGATTTGGAACTCCAAATTATCTGTATAGACCCACTAGAACTAAACCATATAGGATATGAACTTGAAACAATAGAACAATGATTAACCGCATATTTACCTACTTCGACACTCCTTAATGGTCGGTTGATGGTCCGTTATCAATTTATTTGAAACATGAATTTTATAGATCAGTTCCGTTTTGAACGTTTAGAAAACCAATGCAAAGGTCTCTAACTTGAGTTCCAGTATTAAAAGAACGGCATTGCTTATTCTCTCCAGAGCTAAATCCAACATACGAGGCATCACAAATATGACTTAATATCAATACTATTGAATATTGTTAGGACCGGATCAAGATGTGCCTATTACAAGTTCCCTACATCACGATACTCTTTATTTGTACTCAACTCATCGTTCATTTCTAAATCACGTCTAGACATCAACATTGTATCTTTCTTATAAACCATCATCTTATCTTTCTTTCTCGTTTAGCACAGGAATCGGGATAAGCCAGTACTTTCCCATTTCCCAAAACGGATAGATCAGCTTCACTCCAACATTAATGTCAATAAAAGATACAGTTGAGTAACTCTCAACTTACACACATATATTACAGGTTTATCAACAACAAGAAGCAGAGAGTGGGATGGGAGAGAAGGGGTCACATGGGAGGGATAAAGGGAGACAGCTGGCAACAGCTGTGAGTATAATAGGAAAGACTCTCACATGAGAATAGTATAGTTTTATACTATGAAGATGAAGAACAAGATTTGAGTTGAGTGAATGTGTTGAGAGTTTGAGTGGGGGACTCAAAAGGGTGGGTATATCAATCGGGAAAGCGGGTACTACAGTTTAATCCAATTCTGATTGGGGAATCAAAAAAGCCCACCATGTGCCTTTGTTTAAGAGACTCTATGTGAATGTGATCTTGCTAGCTAAGCCAGAGCTCACTTGTCTCTCCATGACCATGGGGAATGGAATCACTATCCTCATTCCTCCTTCGTAAGTATTATAGTACCTTCTTCCCGCGTATGTTTGTCGTGGACATGAAGGGTGGACAAGACAATACTCGTTCGTCAAATACCGAGTATCAAACTGGAATCGTTCATGGCAATTGAGAGTTACAGGGTTCGGATTCGTGATCTCATACCACGCTTGACTTGAGAACGTAAGTTGAGAAATTAGTCTGATAAAACCTCGAACTTACGACACGAGAGACACGGTAATGCTGATAGTATTTTAGTAGAAGGCATTTTTATTTTTATTTTGTATGCATCACACTTTGTGATTAGAATAATGGCATCTTATCATTCAAGCTGCGGATGATATATGCTAAACCATCACTTCGCACATGAGTTCTTAGCACATGAAGGATAATCATAATAGAGTGGGAAAAGAACAAAGGTCGATACGCATACTCTACACTTTGATACCTAGGAAAAGGGTTGATTACCTTACTCTAGGTAAACATTTGAATACGCCTATGCGAAGACAACACTCGATCGGATACACATAAAGCTACGTATTTATAAGCCCTCTTACGTTACCAAATTCCATTATCATTGGAATCAGTCTTTCAAAGTAATCCGACCTTGTGATAGAATTAGTTCGAGAACTTCTCAATGATCCTTGTGATTCGCGAGTTGCATCCACATGACCAACTCCTCCTAAGTCATTATACATTCCACAGAAAACTTCAAAATTATGGAATTTTTGTTTCATGGAAATTAAACCACTTCCAAGCTTTGATAGTTATGGGACATGTAATGGGTCATTTTCTTGTACCTTTTGTATTAGGTACAATGAAAAGGGCCACATTGTCTTGCTGCTGCTGTGGGTAAAGAAAAGGGACCTTTTTTCAATTGGATGGGTAAAGTTTCCTTCTTGCTTGAGATAATTAGTGGTTTTGAAGTACAGAGATCTCTCTTCTTGTGACGGAGTACCAAAATTAATCTCTCCCATAAACCTTGGAGACAAATATACCCTTGGCATCATATGGGAAATACTCGAATGAATACGTATCACTACTTAAACCGTCATTCGTTATGCAATAAAATTTATTAGATCTTCACTAAATTTGTTACAGTGATACTCGTTTTACAAAAGTTTCATTCGTTATACTCGTTATTTATTAGATCTTCATTCGTTATACTCGAATACTCAACGCTTATTTGTTACAGTGATCTTCACTAAATTTACAAAAGTATAGAGGTTCCAGTGAACTTGAGGAAAACAGCATATCTATAAAAACTCAAGGTCAATTGAGACGTTGCATTGTTATGGGACACAGAGTGAAAAGGCATGTAATCGAATGGGATTAGAGGAACTGTTTACATATGTGTGCTCGAACTTGAAAAACAAATAAAATCTGATGATCCATGTTCTAATATTAATCAATTATTCTGAGGTTATAATCTCATTCGTTAATCTCAAATCTAACGGATATATATTATGTCACAAATCATCTTATTCTTTATCCGATGTACACGGATTATAGATATGATTAAGACGGTTTTATAAACTATAGAAAGAAAGTAAAAGTATATGTTTAAAAAAGAAGATGAGCTGTGGGAATCAATTAAATGTCAAATGTCATCTCTCCCATCTCATCTCTTGCTAAATGTTTTTGCTTTGCCTCCAAATCAAGAATCACATGGATGCCTCAACGTCTACATCTCATGGCCTACCCTTTGCCCCCCTCCCAACCCAATTTTCTCTCTTTTTAGTTATCTTTAATTGTAAATTGTATATATAAAATGATATTATAAAGTATTAATTCACTGCCAACTACAGGAATCATATCTTGATCTATGATTATCAAAAGTGGTTCCTTAAACAACTATTAATGCTTGATTAACCGAAGTTAGACGGCTACCTAAAAGTGTACTATCTTGTCTTGGCATCTCCCCTCCATAGGATATGATTAATCACATCCGTTGTCGTTCACTTAAGTGTCTTCATAATCAATTTTTTCGGATACAGATAAACCTGATAGGAATCTGAAATCAGTATTTTTCGAAATGATAGGCGATTTACAATTACCTCAATTCATATTTTTACCAATCTTTTGAATGAATCCATTGGCCAATCTATGGTCAAATAAAAATTATCTGCTCTGCTCACAGGAGATTTGGGTCAGAATCAGATCCCAATAATGTTGGGGTCTCATGGATAAATCGCTGTCAAAATTCAACACCTACACCAACGGTTTTCATTGAACAACACCAAGAAAAATATGCTACTCCCTATAAATGATTAAATGATTAAATGATTGGGGGAGTATTAGGTGCAGCCGCATGTGTATATTTACTTTATTAAAATAAATAAATTAATTAAAAATATTTTAAATTTTGATAATCAATCACCAAAAAAAAAGAAAAAAAAAGTGAAAGGTATATATCCCAGGAGTGTATTATGAATTTCCATGACAAGAAAAATATGCTACTCTTCTTGATCACATCATAGGTAATGAGAGTGAGAATTCAAGGCATCGAGACCAATTCCATAGATATTGAACACAAAAGTCAAGCTAATGGATCAAAATAATATGGGCATAACGCAGTGACTGTTTGAAAAAGTTATATTATAATTTGTTGAATAATATTATAAGATTTTAGTTATAACATATATTAAAAATTTGATTGTAAAAATTTATCAATTTAATATATAAAATTTGATTGTACAATATAAAATTATTAATATATAATATTTATAGCAATCATTAAGTTATCTGTTACAGCATACAAGTATTTTCCATATAAATAATATTTGGTCCGTAAGGAATTTAGGCATATGGTGATGTGTCGTGGCATCGTGACCGTAGATGATTATATTAAAGCTTTGGGATTTTCATTCAAAATAAATTGATTATGAGTGGAATAATTCAATATATATATATATATAATCATTGAGTGGGTAACTCGAGATCTATAAATACTCCTATTATGTTTTAATTTGCTCTTACATCCATGTGGGTTTTATATCTCAACAAAATACTCAATCCACATATGTCTAAAGCATGCCGAATACAAGCATATCTAAATATACCACAACAATAATTCAGATAATCCTATCAATAGATAGAGTCTGAAAAGAACGAAAATATACGTGATATTACCTTAATTGCATATATGTTGTTATGTAATAAAGAGATTGTTTACGATGTTATCAAAAACAAACATCAAACACAAAGATAAAAGACTATAAAAAAAATATTGGAACTAATCAAATAATGAAACAAGAACGGATCAAATCAAAAGTAAGAATTAAAGATTCCAACAAAAGTAATAACATACCCAAGTATGATTCATTTAAACATTCCAACAACGTTCATGTCTCGAGTAACATTTCGTGTATCAGATCCTACATATCAGAAAACGTTATTACCACTTGGAACTTAATCACGATACGACTGGTAATTAGGCGCTTAGTAGTCCCTCGGAAGTACGGCAACTACCACTAGCACAGAACCCTCACACGATTAGATTAGATTAGATTAGATTAGATTAGATTAGAAGGGAAAGCGATGGGGACTTGTGAGGAGGTCCCGTGTCCTGGCAGCGAGCAATGAATCAGGGATTGAATATTGTGTGGGACGGACGAAAGAGGAAATTATACATAGATAGAACAGATGGATAGACGGAACATGGGATGGGACACTCGAGACAAGAGACATTATTTCCACGTGGGATGGGAACAAGGACTGCCCCACCTCCTCCCTTATACTCCCCGAGTCCCCTACCCTTATTTTTTGGAAATGAGAAGATTGATACATATAGCAACCACATTCAGTTTAAAATCGACTTCTTCGAAATCGAAAACTTCCCGTTTTTTATTATGAACTGAACTTATGATTAAAACAATCTAAATTAAAAAATTTGATCTATGAATCAAATCTATAATTTAAAGATTGAATAAACTGTTTACAGCTTAATCACAATTTTGATGTCAAATTCCTAATCAAAACAACTAATAGATAATATAATATATATCGTATTATCTAATTATTTTTAAACGGTAAATCATTTGGATGACAAACGATATAATATGATATCATTTAAAAGTTTTAATGGATAATCAAGTTATTTTATTTTATTTTATTTAAACTAATAAAATTTTATCCAATTAATTTATAGTTTTTGATTATAAATTGAATGATCGAGATTAAATATTAACTATATTAAATTCAGCCTAACTATTTGATCAAAAGTTAAAAAAATACGATCAATCATATCTATAATCACATCATCACCCCAATTAAATATAAATTTTAATATCTTAAATCTAAACTAAAATATTTAGATAAAATAAAAAAAATATTATTATCATATATACGAAATATTTCACAAAAATATATATAAAAAATCTTTAAAACCTTATATTTCTATATAAAATTGTTATTAAGTAATTATAAATAATCTTATTTTTTGTTCTCATATATCAATATACACGAACAAGTTTTCAATTTTATTTTATAAGTCAAGTTTATACTAAATTTTTCTATCTCTATATTTTAATTCAATCTAATAATCGAGATTGAAAGCTAATATAACCATGCATATAGATTGTAATACTTAAATCAATTTATCAAAAAAAAAAAAAAAAAAAAAAAAGAAGAAGCAAACTATCAATTTCAATATACAATAACCTATATAACATTATTTTAACTCGTGCAACACATATATCAGTATTCTAGTATATATCATATTACCCAGTAGTTTTTTAAGCATGTGCGGCAAACCATTTCTATAATATACGGTATAACGAAATATTATTGTCATTTTTAAAAATTACAATTAAAAATTAAATTCATCTAATGTATATCATATTACCCAATAATTTTTAAACGTGACAAATCATTTCGATGGAAAATGATATAATGGAGCATTATTAGCAATTTAAAAAATGTCAATTTAAAAATAAAATAAAAACCAATTAAATAAAATCTAATATAACATGTAGCATATATCTTAACCAATTAAAATTTGGTAATAATTTCAACTAATATAAACTTTAATATCTCAAATAAAATCAAATCAAATTAAATATAATCTAATATATATCGTATTATCCAGTCGTTTACACTAGATTTCTTTATCTTTTTTTAAGCTCGATCTAATAATCGAGATTGAAGACTTATATAAACGACGCATGTATATCATAATACTTAAATCAATTTATCGTGAAAAAAGAAGAAGAAGGAAACCATCAAGTTCAATATACATTAACCTATATATAGATAAGTTTTTTAATATAAATATTTTTTAACTCCATTATATTTATTCATTTCGTGCAGTGTACGAGTTAGTATTCTATATATAATATATTATCCAATCTTTTTTAGCGTTAAACAGCAAACTGTATGACAGGATATTATTGTCATTTTAAAAAGATGTCATTTAAAAAAGTTAAAACCAATATAATATAATATAATATATTTTTTAACAAATTAAAATTAGATTAGTGATTCAAAATACAAAAATAAAAAAAAATATTTAGGAAGGTCGTTTACTAAATTAAAAGGATAAAAAAAATTAAAGATAAAAAATAAAATAAAAATATTCAATTATTATATTTTCAAAATAAAATAAAAAATAGATTAATGTCTTTCTAAAAGAAAAATAAATTATCTATATCACACAAAAGAAACAAAAATATAAAGTGAAAAATAAAATTCTTTAAAATTATAAATTTATGAATAATCGATATTGATTTTTTGTGACATGCATTATTATTTTATTATAATTTGTTATCTCTCGCGTAGCGTATATTTGAACCCCCAAACTCGCGCAACAAGAGAATCGAACCCCGGGACCAATACATTCAAAGCCCATTCACTAAGCCAAACCCAACAATGATTGATATGGGGCGAGCGTGTATTTTTTAAACTTTCTTGGGTACACGAAATTTGCGACTATAACACCATATTAGTCTCAAAATTTGCGACAAAAGTAATATTTAGTCGTTAAATTTGCTACTAAAAATATTCTACTCATAATTTATTGGCTACATTTGCTAATAAAAAATTATAATCGTAAAATTTTAAAACCTTTATTCTAAATTTTTTCAAGAAATCAAAATTAATGACACATTAATTTTGATCGTCAAAATAGCAACTAAAACTTTATTTTACTAGCAAATTTGGCGGTCAAACTTTAATTAGTCACAAAATTGCTACTAAAACTCATTGTAGTCGCAAAATTTGCTACTATGCTTATTTTTAGTTGCAAATGGCTATCAAGATTTTTTTAGTCGCTAATTTAGCTACTAAGCTTAATTTTAGTAGTAAAATTACCTACTAAGATTTTTTTAGTCGCTAATTTATCTACTAAACTCAATTTTAGTCGCTAAACTCGAGACCAAGTTCTTATGGTCGCAAAAAATTCTACTAAACACATGTAGTCGCAAATTTTTATGATTAAATTAACATTTTAGTCGCTATTTTTGCGATTAAATTTTATTGTTGGTCACAAAATCACTCTTTTTTTTTTTAGTGAAAGGTCTTTTGCTCGAAGCATTTATCCAACCTTCCCGGGCACCCTACCTGAATGATAACAGTAACATCCAACCATTCATTGGGCTTCTCTTTTGGCACGGCCATGATTGCGCAAATTCAAGGCTTCTTAGAGTCATATATATAGCTCTCTTAGATTTGTAGGCATTTGGCCCGACTTGTATCCAACCGAGATTAAAGCCTACTACTTATTCTTCTTGATCACAATTACGTTCGAAGCAAAAATTCTCGTAAGGACCATCATTTTCCTGGTTATCCAAAGAACCAGGAGAATTCATGGCATTTTTTTTTATACTAATTGTTCATGTGGTCATACCTCGATTGTCAGTGTGGGATCTCGGGGAGTGTCATTGCAGCTCCGATATAAGTAAATCCTTTTTGCATCAGCAAACAAATGCCTGGCAATATGAAACAAGCCTATCTTTAATGTCCATTTCTGGATTACAAGATATAATGAATCCAGCACTATAACAACAGAGAAAGTAAACAGAATCATACAGGGAAGCACACAATACTTGCATAAGTCTAAACTATTTAACAGGAAGGTGTTGTAATGACTTTGAATCCCAAAGAAATGTCCAAAAGTCCATGAAGGAAGATTCGGATCGCGAATCTGAACTCACGAAATGGGCAAAACGAATCATAGATTGTTTCGTTTTGGGTTTTGTGCTGTGAAGCTCCTGTCAAAATTTCAGCCCGATCCGACGGACGGATCAAGAGTTATGCCCCTTTTCGTGAACCATGCGCGGAACTAGGGGTAGTTTGATAATTTTGATGTATGCGGATATAAACTCCTTTGCAAAATTAGGGTTTCATTGATTGGTTTTTTGACCCCAGCCTCCACACACACCAAGAAAAGCTTTGTAAGCTCTCGATTTTCAGACGAATCAATTGATCTGTCGTTTGCCCGTGGACTACCCCAGTTTGGGGTGAACCACGTTAATATTGTGTTTGTGATTTGCGTTTGATTTTTTGCTTGAATCCTAACATAAGGTGATGAGTACTTTCTGTTCTTTCATCTACCGCTTGTAGCTGCAAGCCTTCTGGTAAAGGCTCAGAATACCTGTGAAGAGTACGAAATGAGATCTCATCGGTCACAGAACGTTTGTTGCACCAGTGGAATGGAAGCTCTTACTTCGAGAAGTGTCACTTACTTGTCGTCGTGAACTCGCGTGAATTCTGTTGTAGAATGGAAGCATAACTTCGCACACCGTGGTATCAGGGCCATAGGCCATGTAACCTGGAAGACTATATTCACCGGGTAGCAAACGCAGTGGGCTTTTGCCTTGCCTGCAAGAACCATCAATGAATCTCAGTTACAGGACTAGGATATGCTCAGCACATGCAAAAGAAACACAGAATTGATAATCGGATAGTAACACTATGCTCCATGAACGATGTCATCTGAAGTCGATCATACAATTGTGACGGGACCAACGGCACTTGTAAAAGGCCTCAAAGTAACAGTTTTCCTGCAGCTTGTTGGAAAATCAGGATGTTCAGAGCACGTCCCTGATGATTCTTTGCAACACTAACCACACAAGGGAACCATCAGCTAACATAATGGTGGCGTAACGATAAACCATTCTAGACACAGCGAAGAAATACAATGCGTCCCCACTCGAATGTCGAACATAATAATATCTTCCGTGAGGTTAGGGTAAATATAAGTCATAAACCACCCAACTTCACCAACAATAGCACAGCTGAAGAGATACAACGCAATCAAAACATATGAACAAGAGTGTACAATTCGCACATGGTTAGTCTCAAGTCACTGATCGCAATATCCAAAATTTCCGATTTCCATACCTACACATGGCTCCACATTCTAACAAAATCACATACAAATGTGCCCAATTTCCTCAAGCAAGCCGCATTTGTGTGTTGCCGAGAGATACGTTGCCGATGGCGAGAAAGGACGACCAGTCTGAGAATGGAGTCCGCGGCCATGACCTCCAACGATGTGATATAAAATATTGATAATTTGTAAGGGTTTAGCGTGGGAGATGCAGCAACCATCATCAAAGTCCTGCGACATACACATCCATCACTAACTTAAAAAAAAAAAAAAAAAACAAATCTCACAAATCACTTTTTTAAAATCAAATATATGGTTCCTTTCAACAAAATCAGATATATGGTTGATAGACCCATACAACAGGTATCTTGACCATTGTTGTAGCATTCTCCTTTTTCCCAATTTGTAATTCGCATTATTATTACAGTTAAAAATAGGGTGCGATTAAAAGTGTGACATCTGAACATAAGGGCTTGGTGATTGTATTGTTAGTCACGCGAGCACTCGTAGCTGTTTTCCTATATAATGAATCTGTCATTACGTAGTAGATTTCTTATCTCTATCTCTATCCTCATATGATTTTTTATATCCTATATTTTTTTATATATAGGGAATCGAAGTTTCATTCTCTATATACTTTATACCATTAAAATAATTTAAAATGAATATTTTTGTTAGAAAAAAAATTCAAATATTTAATAAAATTGAATTATCTTAGGTAAAATAAAATAAACAACTTATTATAAAAAATAAAATTATTATTATATTATAAAATATTCTAAATTGAGGTTTATTAACTTCAATATGAAAAAATATAAAAAGCATAATATCTCAATATAATATGAAAATCAATATAAGAAAAAGATATTCAGATATATATAAGGAATCTGCTGGGTGACTGAGTAAAATAATAGATTCTTATATGAAAAGAATAACACTATAGTACTATAAAGGGATAAAAATAGGAATAGAAAAATTATTACAAATAATATGATTAAATCCTGAACACTTTTGATTTAGTTTTTTTTGGCTTGGCATTAGCACTGCCAAAGTCCAAAAAGTCAATATTAATAAGTCCGGACTCATTAAATATCAATCTCAACAATTAAATTTTTATTAGTAAAATAACTAATAAAATTAAAAGTTAATATATCCAACTGTTAAACCTTAACCATCACATCTCTATCCAGATACACACAAAGTTCATATATGATCACTTGACACATCTTTTTGAATTGATCCAGAACAGAAGAAATAAAGCATCATGTTCTTGGGCATACCACCATTTCTGCACCATAATGTTCTCTTCTGGATATTGTATTTCTCTGATGGTACTACCATACGTGACCTTGCTTCTTATATCTCTGCTGATGACTACAGCTTTTCCGATGATGGCGTAACGATCATCCGCGAAAGCGTCCACAACTTTGACAGCGATAGCGAGGGAGAAGATGACTATATACTGGAATCCGAGAGTGACGATGTACTAGAATCCCGAGGGTGAAAGCATCAACAACGTTCACAACAATGGAAAGAGTGACAATGATGATTTATCCGACACTTTTGACTTGGTGACATCGTACTATACATGTGTTTGATCTTCTTTATTGTTGATTGTCTTTGTTTACCCACGGGTGTCGCTGTATATGAGGGGATGTTATTGTTGCTCTAATCTTTGTCTCAAGATTGGATCGGAGATTTTTCTTTTTCCTTTTTAGGGCCGAGGACACAATTGTCCTAAGGATCCCGAAAGAGCACAATAAGAGAGTCCAACACACCAAATCATTGTCTTTCTATATGAAGGTTTTCGGCTACAGCATGTGCCTACGTGCCTACATGCACACAGACACCAAATGTGCTTACGTAAGTTCTATATGGAAAACATGATCATTGCCGTTATTAAGAAAAATATGAATGTTTTTTACCAATCTATGCGTCCTTGGATACATGGATCGTAATCACACCACATATGCAACCCACATCATAAAGGGACTTGACACCAGGAAAAAACAAAACATCAGCACTTGAATAAAATCCGGCTGGCACATCTCTATACATTCTATTAACAAAGAATGCCAGACCTAGTAGATATAATACAGGACCCTGGTGATTACAGAAGTATGTACCATTCGAAAGTGGCCGGAGCAGAAGGCCCCGGCTTGGGCAAAGACCATAGAGGCACGGCACTGGTTCGATGCACAGTGCATTCAACAAATGGTTTTTTGAACAGCCTGTATTCAAGTATAGATGTATAAAGTTACATGACCCAAATGATAAGAGCATAAACGAGAATCAGGAAATTATGAGTCCAATCATCCTTCTGCGGCACGAGCCACGGCCAAAGCCGTAGATTTACAGATGGGGCAAACGTTTTTCAAGCAGAGCCACTTCTTCAAGCATTCTTCATGGTAATCATGCCCGCATCCCAAACATCCATGCTTGTCCTGTTCTTCATACTCATCCTGCATTGTATCAGAAAAGACCGACTTCAGGAAAAAGAAACGACATCATACTAGATGCAAAGAGCAAACTTAAATGTGCTTTAGACGGCATGATTCTGGCACCAATACTTAGTGCATGGAACAAATGGCCTTCTCAAAGAAAGAAGCATCCTAATTGGAACAGGTCAATGTACAGTTGGTTAAATATATAAGAAAACAAGCATCCCACTGGATCAAGTGGCGACAACAACCACCGTTGTACTTTTTTTTTCCTTCAAGGAAAACAAAAAATCACGAACAGTACTTAAACGGCAACAAGAAGATAATGAAAATGGTCTGTCATAAGAGTAGGCACTAGTTTGGCTAATAAAGCTGTAGACAATCTTTCAATACCTGGATGGAGTAAAAGATATGAGAATCACCTCCAAAATGAAAGCGCAGAAAATAGGTTAGTATGGATTTTACTTAATAGAGATCTTTTCCCATCTATATTGGCAACTCGCTTGAACAATGAACATACTTAAGAAAGCAAGATTCACCGCCACTACTGTTTGAGCATACAAAAGTTTCAGAGGTAACACCGTGCATACCCTTGAATATGTGGTCCTTCTTTTCCTAAATTTCCTGGATTTGTTCGGAACTCCTTCGACATACCTTGTGTATGATTGCAAAATATATTGCAGTGGCCAAGCAGAAACTCTTAAAGCCCACTCCTAAGGAGTTCAGTATGATGAGGCCTAATATTTTTTCCATGTTCTTGAGCCTAGAAAAATAGTGTGCCAACTAACAGTTCAGGCTGCAGTTTTCTGAGACCACTAGGATTCATATTTCATTTGGCGGATTGTTCATGGAATGAATGAGCTGTAGGCTGCTGAAGAAATGATGATTGAGCAGAAAGCTAAAATAGATCCAAATTACGGTCACAAGGTCTAGGTACTTCCACCTCATTATCAAATGGAAGGGCAGGCAAATGAGCTCTTGGTAACAGATGGATTTGAACTGACAAAATATCAAGATATCAGCATGACAATTGTGAACTTTCGAGTTTGTATAGATTTACTCAGAACCACAGGGTGACTATCAATCTTTAGTAGCTTTTCACAAAGGAGAATGTAAAACATCTCTCTTTGGTATTGGAGACGATAGAACACCAAGAGCAAATGAGCCCACCAGTGGTAATTCATGAAATCCTAGCTATATGAACGAATTTCCTTCTAATATGGGGTGCAACTAGGAGAAAAATCAACACCATAAAAAAAATAAAAATTGAACTACTACTGATCAACCACTTTGTCGAAGCCCCTTAATGATACTGACATGACTCCAACACATTAAACAAGAAATTGGACTTCGACCTGATGAAGAGACATACCTGGCATATAACACAGGAATCACCTATCTGATCAGAAGGTGGAAGCTCCTCCAGATTGATACCAGCTGAAAATGACCTATACGATTTAGTCTCAAGGTGGTCTGCGATGTCTTTTTCAGAGAGCCCTGTGTTGACACTGCCAATCTGCTCACTCAAGGAAAGAAGCTCCTGCAAATAAGAAGAGAATATGTGCTCAAAGTGGTACACGGATCAGACAAATATATGTAAAACTAACTCATTACTATCTAGAGGATGTTCTTGACAACGATTATTCACTGATTCATAACTGTCATTCTTACAACCAACCTCGTAAGACATGTCATCTATGTCCAACCGCAGATCACTATGATGATCGACCTCATCGCTGCCTTCATAAACACTTGACACCTGAAGTACTGCACCTTCCTGCAAGGAAACAGTTAACATGGTAAACCGAATGATTTTTGTTAAGAAAATATTTAAAGTGCAAGAGTAGGATAAGTTGTGGCATTCCATCGCAAGGCAATGAATCAAGCTTAATTTGGGGCTTATTGAGCAACTCACAGATTATCAGCCAATCGAATGCCACGGACAGTGGGATTGGAAACCAAGACTTGGGTAGCCAAGGCAACAAACTTAGCTGTGAGTCAACCCTCATAGTTAATTGTTCATAAGCTTTAAAATTCAAATGGTTATCACCTATATAACATTAAAGCGGAGTCATAAAACCAAGAGAATACGTAGATGAGAACATACATCCATCGGCAGAAAGTTAAGATGGGGATTGTTCCGGTGTCTGGGAACTTCCTCAAGCAAGGCACCTCTACTATAAAGGTCATACATTCTAAACCCGCTGGCTGAAGGAAATGCCTGAGCATTGATAGAACTACTGAGAGAAGTATGTTGAATGGCATTGGTCAAGGGTTGACCACCAGGAACTGCTGCAACTGGAGGCTGATAAATTACAGAGAATCTCGCAATCCCTTGGAGTGGGGCAGGATGAAGATTGTGGGGTTGATTAATCATTGGAGCAGAATGGAAGAAATTCGCAGGAGCTCGATGAACGGCTCCTTCATGAAATCCCTGTGGACCAGCATTAGCAGTTTCTAAAGAGCCTCCATGGATATTGTTCCCTGATTGAATCAAACGGTCAAAATTAGTCTATAGCACCGCAAAAACTACGAGATGGAATAAGAAGAGCATTCAAGAGATTTACAGATTTACGATATCGTCTAAAAACTATGGCATCCATCATCAATTTGACAATTGTATGTAAACGATGCTTAAACAAAAGATACAATTTGAGATGAGCACAATTATGAGAACTGAGTTTCCGAGCTTCAAGTTTTATGAAACTCAACACCAAGGTTATCGTGTAGGAACTAGGAAGGACGGACAAGTCGTAGGTGAAACCATCAAAATATAATGTGGGAGCATTGCATAATTCAAAGGCTTCTCCAACACAAAACAACAATATGTTTCTCATTTCTTGTTCAGTAAAAGAATCTTCAAGCGCTTCACCCTAATATAATTTACATGTGATATGACTGGTAAATTTGATTGAGACATGTTAAACCTAATACACCTAATGTTCATTGCTTCATGCTATCGTAAATCATGCATCTTCATGGAGCAACCACAGAAACGAATTCAGATACTGGTGGGGCAGCTTTCAAAATGGTACATCCATTGCCTCCACAACAACTTTATTTTGCACAGGCAAGCAGTTGTACATTAGACGGATGGCATGTATTGTGTATTGGGGAGGATTGATTCAAGTAGTGATACTAAATTATACTCCTGGGAATTACCAGGATAGAAGCTGGGCCAACATATGCACAATAATTACAACCTATTTCTCTTGATTACACTACCTTTTCCTATTTCTTTCATCGCTTCTTACTGTAGTAAAATCCAAGAAATTTGGTTTGTCATCACAAGCAGATAAAGCCTACATAGATTGGACATTTACATATTCCCTGAACGGTCCATGGTGCGATGAAAGAGATTTGGTACATTGCTAGCTGATAATATGGACATGAACAAAGTTGTAGGATCTTTGTTAATGGTAGAAGAGGAAGCATTTTAAGCAACTAAGAGAGTAGTAGTAAAGTTCCTAAAATACAAGACGTCTTTTACATAGTTTTCATATTATTGATTGTTGTTCATACGTTTCCTTTGTTGCAGCCAAAGCTCAAAGCTATTCATATACCGAAAGAAGCACGATTCAAAATAGAGCCTATAATGATAACAGCTGAACTGCATACGATGCTACGAGGAATGAAACTGCATGCGAGTGAATGCCAGAAAGATTATGAGGGTAAAAGACATAGACAAAATAAGAAAAGATGTAGGCATAAATACCGGTTGAAAGGCCTAACCAACAATACATCTGTGCTAAAAGAGAGCCAAAACGAAGCCCAAAAGAAATGAGCATTTACCTGGAAAACCAGGCAACACAGGTGTCATACTCCAAGCCACAGCACTTCCACTACCAGTACTATTAATAGGTGGTGTCTCCAGCCACATTGTCTGAGGAGGCTGAAAAGGTTGTCCCACAGAACTACCTTGAACTATATGGTTATATCCGTGTGCCCAAACTGAATCCCTCTGAACCCCAACAGCACCTGCCATATTTCTCCCATTATCTTGTGACATAGGCAGAGCACCATTGCTTCTATAGTCTGGTACTGCATGCATCCCTGGAACTCCAGAATCAAAAGGAACACCGGGCATTGGAGAGACAGAGGAACTGGGTCTCACATTATAATAATGGGTGTTCCCAGGGATGACTTCCCCGTTTTTTCTCTTGTATGAGCTTCCCATAACTTCCATGGCATAGTCATCCATGGGAACTGCATTGGCTCTGTAGTAGCTAGACGATGGTAACGGGTCAACGGAACTCGGTGGAACAGGAAATGTAGAACCAGAAGCAGGGTTTAGGTGCAGATTACAGAAGCTAACTCCGGCTGGGATTCCTGGAACACCTAACTGAAGATTGGTAGGAGGATGAGGCTGAGGGTATTGGGTCATACCATGATATGCTGCACCATCATGGTACTCAGGAAAATTACGATGTTTAAAGTCACCATTAGAATGCGGAAAACCAGGTGTGCCTCCTAAGAGAACACAAGGCTCTGGATGGAGATGGCTATGGACTGGCCGGCCAATATCAACACCAAACTGAGGAGCGTAAGGAAACATATGTCTTTCAGCGGTGTTGCAGCTCCTTGATTCCAGGAAGTGCTTATGATCGTGACAGTGTACCAGGAACAACTGCACAAAAAAAAGAAAAAAAAAAACCAAACAAACAAACAAAAGAATTGATAAGAATCACTTCTGTCAATGGGCAATCAGGGAAAAAGGAAAACATTACATTGGGAGGTGGGGGGAGTCACTATGGATAAAACTGAATCAAATCAAATACTCAATCAATCAAAAAGAACTGCAGGGGGTGTAAAAAAGAGAACAAATTTTCAACTCAAACGATATTAGAGCTTTGTAGTCTACCAAGAAGAAAAAAGAGGGATAAGCTTTTACTAAATCTTGACACGAAACAGTCTATTACATAATCACTCCAGCACATACCCCAGTCGTCAGCAAACAAAAGGGAAGACAGATCAAGGAAGAGAAAAGAAACAACAAGTCAAGGAGGAGCTAAAGGATACAAACGCTGCAGACTGTAGGCAGTAAAACACAACAGAAATGAACTGAGAATTCTCCAGACACACTTGCCCTCTTCAACCACAGCACAATTACCAAAAACATCAATGCAGCACTATGAACTCCATTCACCAAAATCACCAATTGAATGATTTTGATATTGGGTAAAAAGATAGGATCTGTGGACTTTCATATGTCCAATCCGGACAAAAAACCAAATGAGGTAATCAGTTTTACATGAGTAGGAAACTTGGACTCTATGATCCAGCCACTTCAACTTTGTGCTGAAATTGTTCTAAAAGCCTCAAAGTTGTCAAATTCTTAAGCCAAAGGCGCATAACCAAATGTATAGATCATTAGCAAGTACTACAAACTTCGACAGTGCAAAAGCTTTGTGGATACACTTGCATAACTTCAGCCAAAGGCGCATAACCAAATGTATAGATCATTAGCAAGTACTACAAACTTCGACGGTGCAAAAGCTTTGTGGATACACTTGCATAACTTCTTGATAACTTCGAAAAATTGCCCACAATCTTGGAATAAACTGACCAAAACTAAGTGACTTCAGAGTTCAGAATCTTACAACAAGCAGACCTGGACAGGCCTTCTTGGAGTTCGAACCATTTGTTCACTCAATGTCCATTTTTTCCCAAACCAAGAACTCCCCTTGTGCTCATCAGTACAACTCCATGCAATTAAATTGGACTAGTACAAAGATTCAAAAGAGTAAGACCAGTGTGAAGTAGAGGTTTCTCAATTTTTTTCAAAAAGGAGTCATCTATGATTCTTCTACAGCCAGAATCATCATTTCATGAAAGTTTTAGAGTACCAGATTACGTGTATCAAAAATTTAAGCCAGTTGATCTCATTTCCATCCACTATTAAATGATGTGATTTTATGATTCATTATTATTATTTGGGTAAATTAAGTTTCAGTTGAGATAGGCTGAGATCTTGCTTATACGTTGATTTGAAATGTTGTGTCTCATATGCCCTTTTAGTGTTTCGTTTGACAAAATGCGGACTTTTTTTTTATATGGAATTCCTAGAGCTTTACACAAAGGATAAACTGGTTTTCATAAATGACATTGTTTACTGTGGATAACATTTTTGTTAAATTATATATTGGCCAACAAAAGTTAAGCTAATAAGTATAATAAGTAACTACACTCAGGTTACAGTATCTTGTCTATCCAAGAAGAAGAGGACACTGAGCAATTATTGCCTTCCAAGGATGCCCCCAATCCTACCGTCCTCTTATATCTTGAAGTTCTGGCCAAAATTTGTGTAGAGAGACATTACAAACTCAGAAAAAAAACACAACTAACCGTAGGTGCTAATTTATAGACCAAGTTTTAGTATTTTCTGTTTATTAAGACTGCTTCTACTATCAATGCCAATTTAAACACGAATCAACTCGTATCCATAGGTTCAGCTTCGAAATTCTCCATATTTTGTCATGAGTAAAGTAGACCAGGTAAATAAATAATCATTGATGCCGACCTAAGTGACTTGAAATTGATAATCTGACGTGGACTTAAGTTTTGGAAAGATTTCAAGTTTGGAACTCTATGGAAAGGTTGCCATCTTTCCAGATAAGATTTTCCAGATAACGATTTTATTAGACAGGTTTCGGAAGATAACATCACATACAGATGTGACTATATATTCTGTCATGTGGAAGTAGACTAGCAATTTGATTACTTCGCTTTTAGCATTCATTTTTTTTTTTTGTTTAATTTAACTATTTATGTTAACCTCAGTCTTTATACTCTCTCCGTTCCAGAATAAATGCAACACTTGTCTTTTTAAATGTCCCACAATAATTACAACATACCTTATTTGAAAATATTTTATCTAAAAAAATATATAATCAATCAAACTCAATTATAGTACATCCCGTATTTTCTCTCACAACCGTTACATTACCCCACTATCATCAAAATAATATTTTTTCTTCACCAAATTCTATAAAAATTCAACATACATAAAATCTCGTGCGGTCAATTTATGACATTTATTCTGGAACTGAGAGAGTAGATGACAATAGGAGATCTGAGTAAGTCTATCCTCTATAATAAATCTTCCAACTAAAGATTTTATGCTATGTTACTAGGAATTCCTACAAACAATTCAAGGAATAGGTTCGGGTACCAATTGAGAATGAAAGGGGTACACCTCTAGGCATGTTGTTTAGAAACATGGTATGATGCTTCGAAATGTGGCTCACTAGCTTGCTTCAACAAACGTATTATGAACTACTCCTTTCGTCCAAGATAAATTACGATATAGTCATTCAACACGGTTAGTAATAAATTAATTGACTTTACATAATTTGACCAAAATATCCTTTTGGATTAGTAGGAAGAAGTGTGAGTATGAATTACAAGTGGATAGAGAGAGAATGAGTAAAAATTATGAATGGATGAAGAAAAAGAAAAAAAATGATGATAAAGATGATGTGATATAATGTACAGGTAGTAAGAGAATTTGTACACAAAAAATTGCTAATTTTAAAAACGTCACAATTTATGTAGGACATCCAAATTTAGTAATGTGTCACAATTTATCTGAGTTAGAATGAGTATTTCATATTGCCTATGTCCCATAAAAAATACAACACGTTTTTTTATATCCCACAAAAATTATAATGTTTCTTTATTCGAAACTTTTTTCTTCAAAAATATCAAAATACCTTTATTTTTTATTTTAGATCGCATTAATTCATCCCACTATTACTGCTCCTCCCACACTTGATCTCTCTTTCTTCTCACACAACTTCAAGGAGAATTTAATCTTTACATATAAAAATCAACACATAAAATTTCGTGAAAAGTCAAACGGTTGAATTTGATGTGGGACGGATGGAGTAATATATAAACTTCAAAGACTATATAGATTTAAAAACTACTACAAACACTAAAATCAACATGAATTTTTGACGAGGAGATTAGCATTAAATATGCAAGCTTAGTACTCATAAGAAAAAAATTGAAAGTTAACAGCATGCTTAGAGAAAAAATTTTGAAATTAATATTTCTTCGAAGTGTAATCTTTTTTTACAAAACAATAACTACAGTGGAACGAACTCTGTCATTGATGTTTTCCTTTCCAGCAAAGCAGGAAAAAACTAATAGTTGTCTTATTAAAATTGAGATTCCATCTTTAAAGGTTCCGGATCGCATTCCCATGTGCGGGAATGCGATCCAATGCGCCGGAGAACTGGATTACAATACATATTCCAATTCGTAGACACGAGAGGGGAGGGGACCACAATCCCGGTAGCATAGGTTACTGGGTTTTATCTTTTCATAATTGTTCTATTACTTTCTTTTGAGCATCACCAATTGGCCCAACCAGAACGATGGATAGGCCACAGTTCAATGTTGGTCAAGACATGTTACAAGTAGCATCAACTCAGAATATTCTACAAACTACAAGAATCCCTAACAGATCACTACTGAGCTCTCTTTATCAGTTTACAAGATGAACTTATAACTCCTAGTCCTGTCATATTTCATAGAGAATTTAATCAGTCTAGGGGACTTCGCCACATTCGCACGAGATTCCACGTGCCCCACCACCCTACTCATGTCAGAGTGTAAGCTAGTGATACCATTGAATCATTTTCCTTTTATATAGACCAAACACAATATTTTAGACTCTCAAAGCTAATAACTAAACTTAAAACTAAATCTCCTAAACAAGCATAATAAAAATAACATAAAGCTTGATTCCACAAACGCTTATATGATTTTCTCACCTAGACACCATTTGTAGCAATCTTCCTTATGATCTCGCCACCAACTCCCTCACATCCACTAACAAAGCATGCCATTTTCACACCATTTGTTACTCTAAAAACAACTGGCGAAGTTTATCCCACTCTTTCCTCTCCTCACTTAACCATACATGAACAACTCCACAACTTAGCTTACCCAATGCCAAATGCCCACATTTACAACAAGCCTGAGACAAAAAGTATGTAAAAGACCTTACCTTGTAAAATGATCAATTGCTTTCATCGAAAATTAAACATATGACTAAAACATCCTTCCACAGAAATATCTTATCCATAAGTCAAACTTGTCCTCTAGAAAGTAGAAATTGAGGAGACTGGTTGTCAACTTAACGTCAAACCTTAACTTTCATAGAGAATCTCTAGCAAGGACGTCTAAGATCAATGGATGGACTTGTCATAACTCTTAGGTTAGTAGAAAGATGGTTAAATGAACCTGCCTTGTATGCATTCCTCTATATAAGTAAAGAGCCTAACGAAGTGATAAGATACCACAATCTTTTATTGGGAACACATTCAACTTTGTAAAATAAATCGATCGACTAAAACACAAAAATCTAGGGGTAATCAATACACAATTACAAATTACCAATCATTGGAAGAAATTCTGATCATACTGCATTAATGCGAAGCAAACAAACAAACAAGCAAAGCCATCTATCCAACTCCAACCTCACAAATCACAATCATACAAATCCTAAAACAAATGTACCATATACAGAAAATATAACCAACATTTTACTCACCTGTATTCCAGCTTCGTTTCGCATACAAGACCAGCTTTCCAAAATATCAAAGCAATCACCCTACAACAAATATCAAACCAACACCATCACAAACCAAACTCTCCTCATACACCCTCCGAAATCCACAAACACATCAACAAAAAAATCAAAACAAATTCTCTTCGAACCGCATCGGTGTACCTCGAAAACATCCACAGATCAAAACCTCCCAAAGCTCTTCTCTCCCAATTTCAACCCGCGAATTTCACGAAACCAACCAGTAACCGATTCCGTCTTCCCTGCATTCACAACACGAAACCGAACCCCAAAATCAATCATTAATCTCGAAACTCCAACTTCAATCAAATCCTCAACTGCTCGATTCTAATCGAAATCGAAACCGAAACCGAAACGAAACGAAACGGATCAGCGATTAAGAGCTTGATTAGAAACTGAAATTTCGATTAATCGATCGCATTGATTGAAAACGTACCTGTGTGGTGATCGGAGCAAGAGATCGGCGAGAATCAATGGACGATGAAGCGATGAAGGGAAGAGAGGAGAGATGGAGAGATGGAGAGATGAATGAATTGAGTTTTTTTGGGTAGGAGGCAGAGAGAGGGGAGAGAATATGCGAGAGAGATGAACTCTTTTTTCTATTCTTTTTTCTTATTTTTTTTAATTGGTGTGATTTTATTTTTTTTAAAGCTTGGAGTCTATCTAATTATAATCCAATTAGATTATTATTGCCATGTAAAGGCCCGGCCGGTCCAGTTAACTTTGATCGAGCGATCGGATAGAGGTCAGAGTTGGGTTTTGATCTCAAAGACAAAAATCGACCCGATTCGATCTTATAAATAATTCAGGTTTGATCCGATCTTAGGATTGAGCGGTTCGATCTCTATAATTAGGATTTAAGATTTTATTATTATTATTTTTTTAAAATATCAAAATCACTAATGGTTTTCAAAATCATTGATCTTTTTTCATAACCGTTCACGATATCAAAAATCAATAACGATTCTAACAGCATAGAAATTTATAGGAACGCGTACATCTCAGTGATCCAAAACCTTAACAGTTTAAGAAATCGTTAGCGTTTTTAACTAAATCAACAACGGTTTCCTTAGAATCGTTGAGGGTTTTGATCAACGAGATGTATAGGTTTATAAACACTTGTTAAATGAATGAGTTTTTTAATCGTTCACGGTTTTTATTTTCGAAGATGAAAATTTTTTAACCTTTTGAAGTGCTACCCTTATAAACCTTAATAATAATATGTAAATCCAAACAAAATGGTAAAATGAATCCCATAAATTATATAGAACATTTGCAACTATTCATTTGCAACAATAGCTAAATTAGGTCATGATATTGTTAAAATGACATTATTATTCATTTATAATATAATCAAAATATAACATTGCATATGTAAAAATGGCATGCATCATTAGACTTTCCCTACGTTGCCAAAATTGCACATAACCTTTTCACAACGCATGGAAATGGACATAAATCACCAAATACAAAACTAGGGCATAGAAAGAAAGCAATCCACAGGCAAAACCGTCGCACACAAGATGGGAACCCATAATAACCCTAAGCAAAAGCCTTCATTGAATCCCAATTGGGCTCAGCTCCAACAGGTATCAATCAATCCTCACGTCTCTACTTCCATGTTGTAGCAATTGTTGCCACTGTTATTGTTTTCTTTGCTTGAATCTGATCCTGATTCTGATTCTGATTTTGCTTTGTTTTGATTTTTTTTTGTGGGTTATCAGAAATTGAAGTTAGAGGGGTCAAAAACCAAATCTTTGAGGCCTTTGCGAGCACCCAATGGCAATTCGGGGTTACCCGGATCGATTTTAGGTCACCAATTTGTCTCTTCTTTTGAATTTGGCTTGTGTTTTATGTAATTAGAAATGGTGATTTAGTTTGTTGTGTGTTGGATTGTTTTGTTGGGGTGCAGGTAAGCGGAAAGAGGCGCCTGGGTCTGGTTCGGATGATGTGTGCGCGGTCAATGTTCTCACACCGACGTCCTCTGATTATAGGTAGTTTGTATGCTCATCTCGTTTTTGTCATTCATATTGTAGGCTTTGTTCTGGTAGTGAAGGGAATGGAAAAAAAATTGGGATTGTTCTTATAATCAGGGTTGTTTTGAAACTGGCAGGTTAGCCTTACGAGATAGGCTTTTAGCGAGAAGGGTTTGGTGTCAAAAGCTGCTTGTAGAGCTTGTACGATTGTGTGTTTAGTAGTTAGCCAATGTGAGATCACTTGGAAGTTGGAGCCATGTCTTTTCTTTTCTTTTTTCTTTTTTTGGCTTTTACATGATGCGTAGTGGTGTGGATTAAGCAATTTGGGTGCATTCTTCTATAGTTACTTTCTGAACTATTAGGGGTTACAAGTTGAAAGGTAGAGAGCATGGGATGTAATCTTGTTTTTAGGAAGGGAATTGATAGCAAAAGCTATATTTTGCAGTAAGACAAAGTATATTGAAAGGGAACTTCTGATACGTCTATTAGAAACTTGAAAATTGTCTAAATACAAATTAAAAAACTTATCCATAAACCCAGTCGGCCACTAACTAACAGCTTATAGCAACAAACTAACAGAAACAATAGCAAGCATGCAACTAAATGCTTCTAAAAATAGAACTGGCCATATAACAAATAAGAATAATCAAATCCTAGAATAAAATAGATAAGCAGCCTTGATACATCAACACTCTCCTTCTGGATCAAGAGCTGCACACTTCTAGCTTTGCACTGAGAAATTCGAACTGGCCAACATGAAATGACTTAGTGAATATGTGTGCAATTTGGTTTTCTGAATTGCAATACACCAGCTTCACCTCACCATCATGTTGCACATCTCTCAAGAAGTAATACCGGATTTTAAAATGCTTTGGTCTTCCATGAAACACCGGATTCCTTGAAATGGTGATGCAAAAAGGAAACACAAGAATTCTAGGTGTCATTCTAGAAGATGAAAGATAATATCGAATCCACGAGAGCAACTGGAATCCACCAGTTAGATGAAGAGAAACTCTCAATATTATTGAATAGTGAATGTCAAAGCTAAAGCAAAACCTTAAACAAGAGTACGAATTTATAGACTCCAACTAACCTAAATTAGGGCAATATCTTTCCTAATAATAAAGAAGATTATCTTACTCAAACACGAAAACAGCAATTTAAAACAATAATCCCTTGATAAAAACTACCATACTAAAATATAAAAGCACTCCTTTCCAAAAATATCATTTTTTTCTTCAGTTGTCTTTCAATCTGATTTTGTAATGCTTCTGCATCAAATGGCCAGAGTTGCTTGATTATCCACAAATATATTTATGCCTTCTTGCTCTAAATGCAGATCATCCATCAACTTCTTCAACCATAATGCTTGATTAACAGCTCCAACAGTTGCAATGAACTCAGCTTCTGTTGTTGACTGAGCCACTAAGTCTTGCTTTTTTTAATACCATGAAAAACATCCTGACCCAAATGTAAAGCAATAACCTGAAGTGCTCTTCATATCATCTAATGATCCTGCCCAATCACTTTTAGAATACCCTTGCAACTTGAACTTCTGAACTGTGCAGAACTTGATTCCATATGAAGAAGTACCTTTCAAGTACCTCAACACCCTCTTTGCAACTACCATATGCAGCTCGCTTGCACAATTAAGCAATCTGGATAAGACACTTGCAGTAAACATGATGTTTGGCCTGGTTGTTGTAAGATACATAAGACATCCAATCAAGTTTTTATAAACTCTTTCATCTGTAGGTTTGGGTCCATCTTGCATCTGAAGTTTTTCTTTATGAGCCATTTGAGTACTCACACTCTTGCACTCCTCCATGATGAATCTCTTTAGAATCTCCTTCAATTATTTCTTTTGGAAATAAAAATTTTATTCCGAGCCTGCCTAGTTTCCATTCCCAGAAAGTATGACATCTCTCCAAGATCAGTCATATCAAACTTCTTCATCTTCTCTTGCTTAAATGCAGCAATTTGAGCACTATTACTCCTCGCCATTAGCCTATCATCAACATAAAGAGGCAGTACCACTAAGTCGGATACTAACTTCTTGACATATAGAGTATATTCACTCTAGCTTTTCATGAAACCCAAGCCTAACAAGTGCTCGTCCATGTTCTTGATATATAGAGTAGATTCACTCTTGCTTTTCATGAAACCCAAGCCTAACAAGTGCTTGCCCATGTTATTGTACCATGCTCTAGGAGCTTGTTGTAAGCCATAAAGAGCCTTTCTTAGCAAATAAACTCTCTCCTCCTGGCTTGGTGTGACGGAGCCTTCTAGTTTCTCAACATAAATCAGCTCTGGCACCTCTCCATTTATAACTGCAAATTTCATGTCTAACTGATACACCTTCCATCCGTATTGAGAAGCCATTGCAAGAATCATTCTAATCGTGTCAAGTCTTGGCGCAGGAGCGAAGGTTTCAGAGAAATCGACTCCCCAAACCTGTGCATATCCCTTCACAACTAATCTTGCCTTATGTTTATTCACTGAACTATCTGGATTAAGTTTAGCCCTGAAAATCCGTTTTACCTCAATTACCTTTCTGTTTTGAGGTCTCTCCACCATCTCCCATGTCTGATTCTTTTCAATCATAGCCAACTCTTCCTTCATTGCATTCATCCATCTTTGATCAACTTTTGCTTTCTCATAACCTGCAGGTTCCAAAACTGCCACAATACACCTCTGATAAATATCATTCAGAAATCTTGTACATCTTACTAGAACATCATCAACTAGCTCGTCAAGATCCAGTAAGACCTCTTTGTGCTTTTCCTTTGGCTCATCTCCCCAATCTCATTGCTCATCTTCTAGGAACTAAAAGTCCCTGCCAGTGATCACCTTCCCTGTATGTGGTTGATATATCCGGTAGGTTTTTGACACCGAATTGTAGCCAACAAAGATCTCGGGTTCAGATTTTTCTGCTAGCTTGTCTCTCTTAACTTGTGGAATGTGAGAAAAACACAAACAGCTAAACACCTTCAAGTTTTTTTTAGAAATGGCTTGACACCGTACCAAGCTTCATAGAGTGTCTTCTTCTCCAATTCCCATGTAGGGAGTCTATTCAGCAGAAAAACTGATGTGTTTGTCACTTTTTCTTAAAATTCTTTTGTAAGATTCTTCTCATGCAGCAAACACGTAGCCATCTCCGTAATAGTTCTGTTTTTCCTCTGACCTCTGATAAATATCATTCAGAAATCTTGTACCTCTAACTGGAACATCATCAACTAGCTCGTCAGGATTCAGTAAGACCTCTTTGTGCTTTTCCTTTGGCTCATCTCCCCAATCTCATTGCTCATCTTCTAGGAACTAAAAGTCCCTGCCAGTGATCACCTTCCCTGTATGTGGTTGATATATCCGGTAGGTTTTTGACACCGAATTGTTGCCAACAAAGATCTCGGGTTCAGATTTTTCTGCTAGCTTGTCTCTCTTAACTTGTGGAATGTGAGAAAAACACAAACAGCTAAACACCTTCAAGTTTTTTTTAGAAATGGCTTGACACCGTACCAAGCTTCATAGAGTGTCTTCTTCTCCAATACCCTTGTAGGGAGTCTATTCAGCAGAAAAACTGATGTGTTTGTCACTTTTTCTTAAAATTCTTTTGTAAGATTCTTCTCATGCAGCAGACACCTAGCCATCTCCATAATAGTTCTGTTTTTCTTCTCACTGACGCCATTTTGCTGCGGATAGAGTTGTAAGCTGATGCTCAATTGCAACCTCTTCACAGAAAGAATTAAACCTCTGTGAAGTGTACTCCGTTCCATTATCAGATCTGATAACCTGAATCCTGCAGCCGCTTTGGTTCTCAACCTATCTCTTAAGCTTCAGAAATACCTAAGAAACTTCTGACTTCTGCTTCATGAAGTAACTAAATCCAACACATTATGGTATAATCATCAATAAAAAAATAATGAAATACCTGCTACCATTCAATGAAGGAGTCACCTGCAGACCACAAAGATCAGTATGAATTAGTTGCAACCGCTCCGTTGCTCTCCAAGTGGATTCCTTGAGAAGAAGTCTAGTCTGCTGGCTCATCAAACATGCCTTGCATGTTGAGATCTGCTCCTCCAAGCTTGGTAACCTGGTTGCCATTTCATTCCGCTGTATGAACATCAAGTCTTTGTGATGAAAATGCCTAAACCGTTTGTGTGATATCTCTGAATTACTGGTCTGACACTTGAATGCCATCTACTCCTACTCGAGAGGATTCAAAGAAAAAACTCTTTTGTTGCATCTTTATCTTGAACAACTCCTAACCATTGGAGTCGAAAATCAAACATTTCCTTCTTCGAAAATCACCTTAAATCCCTTTTTTACCAGCTGCCCCACACTCAGTGAATTTTGATCAATCTTAGGTACAGTGAGAGAGAACTGAGACAGAAATAACAAGTGAGACAGAAGCATAAAAACAAGACTTAGCCTTTGCTTTTCTTGTTTCCTTCTCCTTGTACTTGATCTGACTAACGATTGTATTATCAGAAAGAGGAGGAACTTCATAATCTTGCTTCATAGCTTCCCAGAGGTTAGAACCCTAATGTAAGATCCACAGGTACAACCTAAAGAGGGAATGAATAGATTGTTCTAAACTTTTCGGTGTAATAAAGCGGAATAGTTCATATCTATACACTGATGACCTTTGCAGACTACCAAGAGTATATGTAGTTGAGACTTATACTTTGAAAATTTGTCTCTGTTTGCTGTTATGATTAATGTCTAACAGTTCTAAATATGCATAGCAATAAAAAGCAAGTAAGAAACACATTATTTATACTGGTTTAGATATTCGTTATCAACTGATAATCGAGAGCTTAATCTAGTCTTTCCTTGGTCGTTTGCTCTTCATCTATGGTCGTTTGTTCTTCAGCATCTAACCTATACTACATATTACTAACTAATTCGCAACCTTAATACACTAACAATATTATGGCTAATACTTCTAAGTTTTGTTCATCAATTTCTATACAGTTGGAGAGATTGCACATTTCTATCTTCTCAAGATAGGCTCGCATCTTCATATCCCATGCTTGATATTTTTCTCCATCTAACATTGTTGGAGCAACAAATGAAAAAGCATTCGATCATACCTCCATTGTATCTTCAGCTTCTATGAATGAAGACACACCTCTCGATCAATCTCACAAGTCACTCACAGCCTCTTAAGATCAAGGAGGCTTTGATACCACCCTTGTTTTTAGGAAGGGAATTGATTGCAAAATCTATATTTTGCAGTAAAACAAAGTATATTGGAAGGGAACTTCTAATACGTCTATTAGAAACTTGAAAATTGCCTAAATACAAACTGAAAAATTTATACATAAACCCAATCGCCCACTAACAGAACTGATAGCAACAAACTAACAGAACAATAACAAACATGCAACTAAATACTCCTACAAAATAGAAGTAACCATCTAACAAATAAGAATAATGAAATCCTAGAAAATAGTACATCAACAAACTGACTTAACATAACATAGATCAGCAGCCTTGATACATCAACAATCACATGTTGATAAATTGTTCATCCGCCATTTTCTTTGTTCACCATACTATGCTGTGGTTTAGAATTTCAACTTTTTCCTATTATTGTGTCTGTCATCAACAACAATACTTATGACTGAATATCCCACTAGGTTGGAATTTGGATTGGCCACGATTATGCTATGTTCTCTTTTATCTTGGGATAGCTTGAAACATACAAACGTGTATTTCATATAGCCTCTCTGTGAGTTTTGCTTCGATCAACTCACACCACATTTCTTCAATAGAAACAGTTAGATTTCTTTTCACTGTCATTTGATGCAGAAGGTGTCCCCTTAGATGACCCATTGAACTTCCGTGGTTTTATGCTTTCAGGATAAGTAATATCAGGCTGCAGATCCCTGTGTTGTTTTCTCAATTTTTTTAGCACACATTTTTTGTCTGAGTCCTTTGAGCGTGCATTTTCTATATGCCCTGCATTGAAATAGCTATTGTGAGGCTATTTTATTAATTAACATGATGGTGTAATCTACCTCTTGGATGACAAACAAGGCAGCTCATTCTATGCTCATGGATGTGTTTTGGTTTGTTATAGACATGCCATCTAGCTGAATGGAAAAGTGAAATGTTCTTCAAATTCTGTTTCCACATGCATGTGATTTGTTAACACAATTTTGTGATTTATCACACCATTTAGGTTAAAACCATTGTACTTCTTGCATTGGCTTATGTCAGTAGTTACATCGTAGATCAATAACATATGGAACATATCACTGATATATGTTTTACAGACTTGTTTTTCTTTTTATTAGCTCTTGATCTCTCCCCTATCTTCTCTAATTTAATTTATGGTAATGGTACTTATTGCAGCTTAACAAAAGAGGTAGCAATGGATTGTGAGATGGTTGGAGTCTCTTTAAATGGAGAAAAAAGTGCTCTAGGACGAGTAACTCTGGTATATATCTGCTTTCTCTTTCTTTAGTCTGCAACCTCTACCTTTTTAATACGTGGGCTAATTTGTAGAATTTTGTTATCAAGCTTCAAGTCTATGAAGTAGTGTTTTTTGAGGTACAAGTAAGTAAGATAAAATGTTTAAAAGAGCGTCTTATCAAATTCCTGATGCAATGTCACCAATCAGTCAATCACATGGTTGGGCTTCAGTTTGGGCTTTATTTCTTCTGGTTGATTGGGACTCTTGGCGAGGAGGGCAAGAAGGATAGAATTCTAGTTCTGCTTTATGCTTTAAGATTCCTGACAAAACAAGCTAACTTGGTACCGTAGTTTGTTTGTTAGTTGCATCTGTTCAGAAAAAAAGAAAAAAAGAGGCTCATCTGTATAGGTGTTCGTCCCGTTCTATGACCATGTCTCCTTAGTATCATCTAGATTTTTCTTAATCATACACATTCCAGTGTCTTAACTTAGTACCTCATAATTTTGTGCGATATTTTTCATTCCAAGTTTGGATGGATTTAGATGTTGAATTCTGATAGCTATAATATATCAGAACAGTATGTTGCAGTCAGGAAGTAAAGCAAGGGAAATCACCTATGGTCATTTGGTTATGCACAAATCCAAGTACGCAACACATGTCATGACAACGAATACTACCATGTTATTCTCATCTAACAAAATTTTCAATGCAATAAAAAATGCCCCAAGTTTCACTAGACAGTCACAGGAATGCAGCTAGTAAAGCTATTTTTGTTTAGATCCTTTGTTGAAAGCCATAGTTGGGAAACAAGATGATTGACTTTTCTAGGTAGGTGTCCAAAGGATCTCATAGTGTTGGGGAAAAAAATGTTATGTCGACTCCTATTCAATAATGTTTATGTGAATAAATCCTAAAGCACATAATAATGAGTGATGGCTGATGATGTGTCACTTCTACTGCTCCATCCCTCTTGAAAGTAATCTTCTTGGATTGAATAACTCTCTCTCCACTTGGGTGACAATTAACTTATTTATGATCGATGTGATTATCCACAGTAATTTTTAGGGTTATGCCGTTTGAACTTGGTGCTCGCTATATGCTTTAATTTTATGTCTCCTTCATTAATTAGTTAATATCTTCAGCTTGTGGCAGGGGAACAATTGGGGTCATGTTGTATATGATGAATTTGTCCGCCCTGTGGAACGAGTTGTCGACTTCCGCACGAAGATAAGTGGCATTAGACCACATAACTTGAAGAAAGGTGCATAAACTTTTTTTTTCTTTTCTTTTCTTTTTTTTTTCTTTTTTGATAAGAAAGGTGCATAAACTTATTGCGATCTATTTATTCTTGTTTTTGGCATTTGGAGATGAGTTGATTATTTCATATACTTCTCATTAGCTATGTGATCTATCAGATTGCCATTTCATGGGACAGATAAGGTGTGTTTGGTATCTCTTGTTTGGAATGCTGCTTGATGTGTACTTGTGCGTCTGATGTATCATTATGAGATTTCTCGTCTTTTTGCCAGTCTGTAATAGGATAACTTGAAATGATTGACTTTCTTTATATGCTTCATATAAATGTCAAACCAAATGCATGCGTAGAAATTGTGCTTTGATCCTACCCACCTCTGTTAACTCGTATGGGATAAGGATAACTTGAAATGATTCCCTGGCTCTCTATTTTTGCCAGTCTGTGATAGGATAAATATGTGAACGATCTGTTGGCATAGTTTATATGGTTGTAGCATAGACATTATACTGCTCAACTTGGATGTGCTTGTGTATACATGCAGCAAAGGAGTTTCGGGTAGCCCAGAAAGAGGTTGCTGAGCTCATAAAAGGAAGGATTCTTGTTGGGCATGCCTTGAGAAATGACCTCAGGGTTGGTCTCCTTTCACCCATACCTTAAAACTTGGTAGTCAGAGGCGCCTGAGTATCGTTCAAATAATAGTATTTGTTACCATATATACAGGCGCTTTTACTTAGTCACCCAAAGAAGGACATCCGGGATACATCAGAGTATCCACCCTTTCTGAAGTATGTATGTCTTATGTTATTCACTTGTTTAACTTATGCACCGAGTATTGGCACTATTGTTGCTGCCAAAAAGTATTTAATTTGGTTCATTGATGGAGCAGAGAAAGACGCAATAGAGCTCTTAGGAAAATTGCTGCGGAGTTCCTTGGAGTCCAAATTCAAAATGGAGAACATTGTCCAGTGAGTTTATCCCCTCTAACCTTGTAGTTATTATGTATCTCCATGGATGTATCAAAAGTGTGGCTGCAATGGTGGTACAAGCCATTGATTTAACCAGTTAATTGGTGATATTTTAGTCATAGTTGAAAATAACTTGAAATTGCACCAACCAATCAACCGGTGCAAATGAAAGTTCAATATAAAATTTATGTCCCTTAATCTCTCCTCATCGTCTGCCTCTTCCTCCATCAGTGCTGTGGTGTCTGAGTCTGTCCCAACAGGTGTAATGAAGTACATGCTAGCGATGATTTGTTTTATCATGAAAATAGACCCGGGGATTATTTTCTCCCGACGGCTCCATGAAGTGGGATAGCTTGGTTTGGTTCTAATCTCTTTGGTGCATGATAATTACTCTGAACTCTGAAGTTGACCCATCGTCACAAAACATGAATGGCTAAGCTAAGCATGAGGTGCCGGGAGCTCATCGTCTTAAGAAATCCTATGAAGACAACCCAGAGTACTAATGTGATATTTTTCTTTCGACAGGTTGAAGATGCTCGAGCTGCGATGATGCTTTATCAGAAACACAAAAGGGAGTGGGAGAGGAGCGTAAAGGATCTTACAAGAATCAAGAAAAACCAAAAGAAGCGGAAGCAGAAGAAACCAAATCAAGAGGCTGCTAGTAATAATTAAGCTTCATGACATCTATCCGAGGCAGTCACTCGCCCACAAACTTTCATTAATGCTTCTTCTAACTTTTGTTTCACGGGCAGCAAAAATCAAGGTTCTGACTCTCGGATGAGCTGAGGACTTCCGCCACTGAATGGGAAGTGTTTCCTCTTGTAACTGGTAAAGAAGAGAGTGTACCAATTTTGTCGGTGGGTTTCCCAGGAACCCGATGTGCCATTTGATAACTTGTAGAAGCATATCTGCTTTAGGTTTTGCCGTGGATCGCCAATTCCTGAATATGCTCACAGCGATGCTGAGTGTGTTAATTTGAGTTCCTTGTGGCCGATTATTGTTTTGTTTTTTATGTTGGATTCATTATGTCTTACTTTGTCGAGCTTCTATGTGGTTGAATACGAAGCATTTCAGAATCTTAATAAGGATTTGCTTGGCATTGCAGTAATATATAGATGTCATGGCAATACTGCCTGTGTTGTATTTATACTTTTTTTTAAGAATTCAATCTGCTTGATTATGTTTCCGCCGTCTCTAGGAGTGATCTTGGAGTCGCTATTTTTTTATTTTTTTTATTTTTTGGTGGTTTTTCATTCGTCGCTGTACTCTTGAAGCACCTCCAGCTTAACCATCTCAATAAAGTGCAACTGGTATAGCAGCCAGCTTCTCTAAGCAAGGTATCGGAAGGAAATCTTGTTTGATACGGTAGATACAAAAGATTTTGCTTTCCAAGCTTTCTAGATAAAGAATAAACACTATATTATCATGCAAATACTGCTTCATCGAAAGAGTAAGCATACATCTGTGACCAGGAAACAAGCCAGCCCAGCCATGCCAGACGACGGCAACCAACATGATCATAGTCGAGAGTTAAAAGGACGATGGTTAATAAAGTATCACATGAAAAGAGACAAACAATTACATCAGCTCTAATTAAAAGAGCGAAGCAGAGCAGGCATGAGTAGATGAACTACAAAAACCAAGTCACTAAATTGTCACTAGTCTAAGCCGCATTTACGTTTACAACGATACATTAGATTCATCAGAATCCTGGATCAAGTTTCTGACTCCCATGTGAGCATAACTCACTAGATGACTATCATACAGCTTATGGTTCCATCACAGCATACTCTCACTTCCAAGAATTTGATCGAAAGCTCTTGATACTCCAGATTCCAGATTCACTGCCGCCATCTCAAGAAACAAGTTCAGATTCTAAGCACCATCGTCTTCCTCCTCGTAGGTGTTGACACGTTCACATTCATCAATCCACTCCGAGTAACTGCATGGAACAAGTATTAACGCATCAGTGGTAGCTCCAACTAAAAGAGGAGAGTAGAGACAAAGAAACATCAATACCCTCTGTTTGACTAGTATTTTCTATACTCAGCAAGGTTTGAGGGATATCAACTTACATGTCGATGGGTTCTGTGAGAGCTGCAAAAACAAAACAAAAAAGAGAGGATCATTAATGTCTAAAAAGGCATCCAAGTTGAAAGCTTCTTGAGAATAGGGCCTATCGTGCTACTTATATTCAGCAAAACTTTTTATAGATTATGCACAAGGGTAACAAAGATGAAGACAAACAAAATTAGTATCACTGCACAGTTGATATTGGGACGAATCATGCTTTTCTTGGATAGAATGGAAGTTTACAACAACATGCAATCAGACATTGATCGTAGAACATATTTGCGTTCATGGTAAGTGGTTTCTACTTTGAAAGACCTTTAGCATAAACCGCCTCACAAGCAAATTTAAGCTACATTCAGTTAGCCTTGAAAATCGGAACTTCACAATATATGAGGAGAAAAGAAACGTAGCATGCTGAGTTTTAAAGTCATAGCTGAGGGGATATACCCAACACATCTACAAGATGTCCATTCCAAGTCCAAAGGTACACATAAACTGACATTCTATGGAGCCAACTCTACTGTACATATTTGCAATAGAAAAGTTCGGCAAGTAATGGCTCACCATTGACAGTCGTGCTGAAGTTCTCTTGGCAGATTCGACAGACAGCTTCACCCATCAAATTCTTCAGGTCACTACACATCAAATTTATAAACAAGACAGGCAAACATTAGTTGTAATGCCACAGAGCGTTGCACATTTAGAACATACTAATGAAAAGAACAGAATAGCGCGACAAGCTAAACATTTGCAACAGGTAAGACTTCCAACATGTTTGTAATCACCATCAAATTATGAGAAACCAACACCGTTCACAACTGATGTACCAACACTATGGGTCACACATTATTAACCACATTATACTACATATTCATGGAGATGAAAAATCAAGTCATCCATTCAGGGGCATCAAAAGATGCAGAAAAGATTGCACACTGACTGAATCAAAGAATACCAAGGCTCCAGGAACAGGCAACCTAGTTCCAATAGCACAAAATGCATACATAAAAATATGAAAAATATAAAACAGAACAATAAACAGACAAGATTATGAGACAGCCACTCACATTCTACACTCGACGCTGCTGCCATGGTTGCAGAAAGGACAGCAAAAGACGGTTTCAAGCTTTCCCATCCTCTTCTTTGGTGCTGGCTTAGCCCTCGACTTTCTCTTCCCCATTATTCTCCAAAATCAAACAACACCGAACCTACATCAACAAATAGGAAAATCAGTACAGGCAGAACAGATGGGCAAAATTAACACAGAAAGAGAACAACAAAAGAAACTTGCATAACATTACAAAAACTATGAAACGAATAGAAGCATAAAGCATGCCGCAAACTGCTACGGTGCACAATTTCAAGCAGTGCATTGCCCCTCCCGAATTCCACAGAAACTCCACAAATACAGCAGGAGAACAAATTCCCAAAGCCTAGATTATAAGCCCCAGATTGCTAATCTAGGTTACAAACCCCAGACTCTAACCCTATATAGTGATTTCTAGCTTACTCGTTGTGAACCCAAAATTCTAAACCCCCCAGATTGCTAACTCTGATAAACCAACACCTAAAATCCTAGAACGCAAAACCCAAATCATAAACCCTAGAGTGGAGAAATCTAGATTGCAAACCCCTAGAACGCAAATCCAGATTCCAAACCCCAAATTGAGAACCCTAGATTCTAAATGCCTAGACTGCAGAAATTGTCAACAAACAATTCTAACAATGCAATCTTCCTCGAATTCCCAGGAAAATTCCACAAATAGAGAAAAAATCAATTTTTAGCCAAATCAAAACCCATGAATCCCATGACGAGAATCAAGAAACCAAATCAACAATACTGTATAACGAAAATACACAGACCAACAACTCAACCAACAATGAAGCAAACCATAAACCAGATTATTGAACAAAACACAAGAAAGCAGATCAGTGAATTCATGGATGAAAACCATAGATTTTAACCCAGAGCGGGAATCCAGATTTGAAACGCCAACTTGGAAAGCCTAGATTGCAAAAACTAGATTTGAACACTGCATTCCCCCTCACGAATCCCCCAACACTCCACCAATACAGCAAAAAATCGATTTTTGCCAGATTAGAGAACTCTAGAATTCAAAACCCTATCTTTCAACACCATAACTTGAACCCTGTGAATCCCAAACCGATAATGGAGAAACAAAATCAACTCAACACAGACTAAAACGTATTAATTGAAGATGAAGATGAAGCTAAGCACCGACAAGTGAGGATTCACAGATGCAGCAAAAATTCAAACTTTACCCAATAACAAACCCAAGACTACAAACCCTAACTCGAACCCCATGAATCTCACAACCAGAATCGAGATCCTAGATCAACAAAACCCAAACAAGCAGTGACTAATTGGGGTTCTACAAATGCAGCCAAAAATCAATTTTTACCCGATTTCAAACCCTAAATTCCAAAACCCTAGATTTCATAACCCCAACTCAAAACCCACAAAACCCATTAGAATAATCGAAAAACCAAATCAACTAAACTCTTATCTTTGAAAAAAAAAACAAAAAACACAAATCAATCGATGACAAAGAAAAACCCTAGACTAGATAATCGCACAAAACAAAACAAAACCCTAGAATAGATAATCGAAAGAGAAAAAAAGAGAAGCAAACCCCTAGATGAGATGATCTAAACCCTAGAGAGGAACATACCTTGATCGAATGCTTCCTCGAGACTTCTTCGAGCGAGCAAAGGTCACCAAGAAATTTGCTACAGCCAGAAGCGATGAGGAGACTCGGATGCAAAAAGTGAAAATTCAAGGGTGGGGTGCAGGTGTATATATAGGGAGAGAGGCGGCGTAGGTTTCACGCGACCCGTATATTATGGGGTGGCGGCGTCGATGGGGAATCATATCCATCCTTTCGCCCGATAGGATATTTATTTGGCGGTGATCCACGGCTAACGTTGACGGTAAGAAGTTACTAGTCAACATTTATAAATCGTCCATCTGAAAAATGAATGATTCGATTAAAATGAAAACTTGATTCTTCCTTTGAAAAAAAAAGCGGATGCAATTATTACATCCGTTATAAAGATTAACGGATGGGCGTGAAAAAATCTCATCCTTCCTCTGAAAAAAATAAAGGATGTAATAATTGTATTCGTTATTCTTTTCAGAGGAATGATGAGATTCTCGTTTTAATCGAGTTGTTCATTTTTCAGATGGACGGTCCATAAATGTTGGATACTTAGCCTCTCACAACCAACGTTACCTGTAGATCATTTTTCATACTTATTTGTTTCCTGTCAATTTATTTGTAACCGAGTTAAGTGTTATTGAAGCATACTGTAATAATGAAGTATTTTAATGACAGTGAAAAAATTATGAGAAAAATGTGTTGAATCTTTTGAACTTTTCACCATTTTACACATAATCCTTTTAACTTTCAAATTAACATATGATCCTTTTTAATGCTTCTTTTTTGGGTGTTTTCTATCAAAAGTTAGAACTTTTTGCAAGAGTTAATATGACAAATTTAAGTAATTATTCAGAATACAAAGGATTATATGACTATTTTCAAAGTTCATATAATTATTGTAAAAAATAAAAAAGTACAAAGACGTAAAATGCCTTTTTCCCAAAATTCATCAGACAAGAAAGCATCAAATGTTTATGGACGTATAAAGTATTGTATATAGTGTGGGATAAAGGAAGTATTATAACAACACTGGTATTTCATAGTGGACCTGATATAAACCTAAAATAAATACTTCCTTCTTTTCAAAATGCATTCAATATTTTTTTATCTAGATTATCCCAAAATACTTATAATCTTTTATTTCTGGGCAAACTTCTAATCTAGAAAATACAAAATCATACTCTATTGATGTAACCTCCCGAATTTTCATTGCATATTAATAATACATATGACATCATTGTCGCTAGACCAACGCCTCAGTTAGGAAAACACTATACATTCTGCCTTATTCATAAGAATTAAGCTAAGTGTACATCATTAGTTTAAAAACTTTTAATGCACTGAATCATAACTCACAACATCGCTTTCGTAGCAGAATTTACATCTCTTTCTAAGATCAGAATCTCTTTCACACACAAAAGTTACATCTAACATCAAATCTTAGGCCACACTTCTCATTCAAGTCTTGCTTCTATAACAAAGAGAAGAAAAAAGAAAAAAAAAATAGTTGTCGTAAACTATAGGATCTTAATGATGTATAGGCCCCCTTAGTCTCCTACACTGATTTTTCCTCATACCAAAACGACCTCACAAGGTCGATGAAAGAATGTCATCATCAAATCACTGTATAACACATACGTCACACACAACGCTTTTGTGTTTTATACCACGGAGTTATCCCATAAATTATAGATTTGCATACTTTACACTCACTCATTCTCTTTATACTAGCAAAATATGCATAACACAAATAAGCACATCATCTTATCGCGGCACACAGCAAGTGATAGACAATAATGTATATCAGAACACATTTTATGTCAAATACAATTAGTGACTACGAGCAAAAATTCCAATATATATTATACTCACGGTATAATAATACACATTGTCACACATAATAAATCTAAACATTATCTACTTACATTGCTTTTCACAAATACGCACTCGATTTTTTCTTCATGTGTCAATAAACAGCATCTCCAATTCCTATAACATAATAGGATTCACATATTAATGCATTCCTTTGTGAATATTTGTTCACATTACTTCGTGAAAAACAGTAATAGTAATATTATGATGTGATGCTGAACATTGTACAAGTCTTTGATATTTATTTTGAATGTCCTTAATAATGATTTTATATAATGAATATCATTAGATGTATTTTTGAATATTTAAAGTTGTTTTAGGGTCAAAACGATCATTCTCGATCCAGAAGATTTTGAGATGACATTCCGACCTCTGAGACGGGAATCCTAGCCTCTAAAACAAGCGTACCAACCTCTCAAATGAGCTTTTAGACCTCTATAACGGGTATCCCGGATTCTATCCAATATGATCTTTGAACGTATTTAAATCTATAACTTTTTGTATACAATTCTAAAAATTATTGCGTAAAATTTTACATAAACTAAACTCCATAATATTTATAGTGAATTAAAATTTCTATAGCAAATCCTTATGGATAATAGCAGTTTATTCGTTTTAATTTATATTTTTTATAAATCAAACAGTTTGATCTTTTTTCACTGATCAGCTCATAATTTCTTAAATACAATCCCAAATAATTATTTATAAATTATTCTGAAAATTAGAGTTTCATACTTTTCGAGTGATATAAGGTTTATTTTCTAACTCTTAATTGTAATTTCAAATCAAGCTACCAAGTCACCCAAGTAACGAGTTTTTTTATAGGTTTATATATCCGTATATTTTGATTTATATCTTAAGATTCATAATTTCGAATCATAATTTACCAGTTTCATTAAGAACTAGATATATGAGGTTTCAACATATATTAAAATCAAAAATTGTTTCAAAGCCTATAGGTTTTTACAAAATTTCTAATAAAAAACATCACCTTCTCTTATTAATAGTGAAGGATCCTCGTCGCCTTGTCGCCTAACTTCTCATCTTCTCCTCCAACTCTCCTTCTTCTTTTCTTATCTCTTCTCTTTTCATGATCAAGAATGTTTTTGTGTTTAAAAAAAGTTTTTCAAAAAAAAAAAAAAGATTTTGTATTTATAAAAACTAAATTGATTAAACTAATTAAGTGAAAAATAAGTGGATAATTAGAGACTAATAATCTAATTTAGGTGAAGTAGAAATTGATATAAAGAAAAATAGGTTCCAAAATTAGGTTTAGGTCATTTTCGTATTAAAATCGTATTTCTCTGTATTTGCGTATTAGGGTTGTATTTCATCCATATTTTGTATTCTTTTATTATTATATCATCAAAGAAATCTTACAACCCCATATAATAAATTATAACAAACGATAATTTAATATTCACGTTAATTATCGTGAAATTAAATTTTCTGAAATTTTTCGGGTTCTACAATTGATAAAAATATTATGTACGTTTAACAAGCGGGTAATCAAACATCGTCGCATCAACTAATATGCCTGACATAGTTAATCGAGAAACAAGAAATTTTAAAAAAAATGGCAATGATAAAGTTATAGTCGAGGCATGAGTTGGACTCATTTTTCTTTAAGGCATGCTTGCTTCATTCTGATGCTTACGGATGTCACGACAATCGTGTCCCAATAAATAACGATTAATCATACCAAAATAGAACCAATCCAAATTTAAGAACACGGTGTATCTACTTGTGCCTCAAACCCTCACGTATGGATGAGATTCATAACGACGAATGAATTAAACCATGCATGATGCAGGACGACACAAAAGAGGATTTGTGTTTAGAGTTTCATCATTAATTCATTCATTATTTACAAAATAAATCACATGAGTAAGTATTTATAATAGAAGAAGAGACACCCGTTGGTCTAAAGTCGCACTTTTTCATTAGGATAGATATCATTTATCTGATCTTAACTCACATCTTTTAGACTTAATCAATTTTTAATCATATTGAGTAACAAACTTTAAAAATTAAATTCTCTTTCATCTAAGATTGATAATAGAAATAAATATACCACTTAATATACTTAAAACGTTGAATCCAACGAACCCAATTTTTTTTAACCTGACAATTAAAGCTCAAATTTAAGGTCAAAGTGATCAATTTTCAACATACTCTACTATAGGTACTTTACTATCTTCTCTCAAAATTATTACATTTAACCTACTACCACTATGAAAATATAGATTCATTAGAACCTACAAAAATTCAACACATATATTAAAAATTTGGATTATATCAAATTATTACATATAAATTTGGACGAAAGAAGTAAATATAATCTACAATTCAATAATATACGATTATTTTGTAATGATTTTTTTAAGAATTATCAATTAATCTTATTTTCATATTTTATTTATCATTTGATTATATCTCATATCATTAATTATCAATTAATTATTTTTTTTAGAAAATAAACTCTCATTTCCCTCTTTACCTCTTCTTATTAATATTTACATATCAAACCCTAATTTTAACCATCATCCCTTTATTCTGCCGTCATCAGCCCTACCACTTCTTCCACTTCCTCAGCATTCTTCACCTACGATCCGATCCGCCTCTCTGCCCCTGCACTAGTCGATCTCTGTCTCCTCCGTCGCGTACTCTCCCCTTTGTCTATGAATCTTCCATTTGACACTTCATTTGGCTATCTCATTTAAGATGCTTCACTAGTATCTTTCTCCATTTTGTGTTGCAAGAAGTTCAGGCAGTCTTCGCTCTTTTGGTTATCGTGGTGATTAAGGTACTTGTTGATTGTCGTTTGATTTAGGAATTTCGTTTGCAGTTGTTGATTTGGTTGGATTTATATTTGCAGGGGTTTGATTGGAATCTTATGGTGATTGGGATTGAACCGGGAAGCAATGTTTGTTTTTTTAGATTGAACCGGGATGTACTGTCGGACTCCCGAGAGCGTATTATTTATTTCGATGATATATTATTGATTTCGATGATGTACTCTCGGTCCCGAAGACATATTGTCGATTTCGATGACAAATATATCCTCAGATTAGAAATTTGAGGATGGTGTTTGTAATTATTGAAATTTGATTGAATATTATGTATTCTTTTTTAATTATAAAAGTAAAGGTGGATTTTCAGATGTTACATGATTGATTGTTAATTAAAAAAATAAGATATAATCAAATGATATATGAAATGAGAAAAATTCATCAAATGATAGTTTTCTCATTTTTTAAGAGGATTTGAAAAGAATTTTGAAAATTTGATTCATTCTAATCTAATTATATCTCTCATCAATTACATAAAATAAAAGAATGGGATGCATGCAGTATCAGGTATTACATATGGGATCTTTGATCATACGAGTGAGAAGAAAAATTGATAATATTAAGGAACTATTTGGTAAAATTATTCAAAATTATAAAAATCAAAATTAATCATAGGAAGAAAAAAAAAAAGCAATGAAAATCAAAAATATTTTTATAAAACGAAATGATGTATATAAGAAAAATCCTGAATACTATAATAATCAGATAAATAAGTTTAAAAAATTAAAAATAATTTTTCTTACTTTTATATTTTGTATACTCATTTCATCTATGTGCAAATGGGAACTAAAAAACTACTTTTGATTAACAGTTAGCGAAAATGAGAATTGAAAACAAAATCGAGTAGAACCTAAGAGCAACCCACCCATGACCTTTTTATCCAGGTTGTCATTCAATATTTTGGCAACTCAAATGACAATTTTGAGATTAAAAAAAAAGTGATGTTTTATACACATGATTGCTATTGTCATTACCAAAATATAACAATAACTACTAAAACGATAATTTTTCATGGGTGCAAGACCTATGAAAATTGAAATGAAAATTGAAAATAAAAAACAAACAAGTCCTAAATTAATCATCCTTGACATGTAAAAAGACTGGTCCAGGAAACTATCATGGAGCTATAACATAATGGACCTGTTAAATCATGAGGCCCAATATATTGATTCTTGTGAGTGATTATCCTGGCCCATTAATGAGGTGATCACCACTATTCAAAATTGAATTGATGGGCCCAGTGGGCTCATGCTTAAAGAATTAAATTGATGGTCCATTGGGCTCAAGTGACATATTCAAATTGTTAAATAAAATAATTAGCTACCTGTTCTGTACAAAAAAAAGAGAGAAAGACTAAGAACAAGGACACCATATTATCCAGCTGGACTTGAGACGTACTGGGCCGGGTCACGGGCCCAGTTGTCCTTTTCCTTTTTGCACCCAACAAACCCCACTCACGTACACATACTGTGCTTCCACAGTATGGAGATGGCGGAGTGGCGAAGATATTTGAATGGAAAGGTATGGTAACACTTATTTATACGAATTTATCACATCAGATCCGTAAGGGTTTCCAATGTATAGACTCCATAGATGATCGGATGTTACGATAACGAAATTTTTCAAAATACTGTATGTTGAATAGTTGACAACCCAATGGTTTTTTTATCTTTGGGTATGGGTTTGAAGGAGTATTTGAGACTAATTTAAATTTGTAAGCATCTCTCAATCACGTCCACTGCTCGAGACCTTGACTACAGCACAACCTAAACTAACCACGTGAGTTTAGTCCCAGTCGCCTGTTCGTCACAGCCTGGAAAACTCCACCAGGGAAAAGAAGAGAAAAGAAAAAAACTTGATGAATCTCCTAATATTTCTACAGGCTTCTGTCCACCCACCAGCGCCACCGTGGCTCAGGCCGTTAGGATATTCGTGATTTGTTAATGCTTTTTTTTATTTTTCCACACAGAGAAATACCCATTGTGAAAGTGTCAGCGGAAGTGTTTCCCACAACCCCCGGTTTCCCCTCCGCCTTATTTTTTTTTAAAGATTTTTAAATGTCTTTTTAGTTTCTCTTCAAATTTTCGTGCTGTTTTCCCTTGTATTCTTTTGTATATTGGTTTCTTACTCTCCTTTTTGTTAAAGAAATATTCATATTTATTTAACTTAGAGAACTTAATCAAATTTAATACAATCACAAATTCAATAGTACATGGCATATATATATATATAACATATAACAATGTGCATATATTGTAAGCATTTCAACCATGGACAAAGTTAAAATTAGATTTTTAATATTTGATATTTTCTATATTCGAATAATTAATAATCGAAAAAACAGAGCGATTTTTGAATCAAAAATAGTACGTCATATTCAAACTCCAAGTTTGTTATATGTCCTCGAACCCTAAATTCATTCTTTGATGTCATATTAATTCATTATATATTGCAAAGAATATTAATTATCACTATTTTGTGTTGTCCAAACATAAATGAGGTGCATTGTTTGTTAATGACAAGACACATTATGTAATAATCAAGTACATTAAACATTAATATCCTAAAACGTACTATTCATTAGTTGTAAATTAACGGGCGCTGTTTTAAAACACAAAGACACACTGTTTCATAATTTAATAATGACGTCCTGTTTCAATACCAAAGACAAACTGGTCTAATTATTAAGGCATACTGTTTTAATGCCAAAGTAAACAAACATTTTAATAAGACATACTATTTATTAATCAAGGACATACATTATTAATATATCAGGACACACTATTTTGTTAACAATGATCCACTGTTTGTTTATTTAAAAATATCGCACTCTTTTAAATACAAAGACACACTATTTTTTTTTAAAAAATAATTTAATTCTTAATATTTTTGTTTTCCTTATTTGTATAGAAAAAACAAGAAAATGACAATACAGAAACAAGACAGCCCTCATTAAATTTTTGAAAAAGGAACCGAAATTTCGAATAGACGAGCACAAATTATAGCTCAGGAGAACGTCATTTTGGAAATTGCTTGACACGATTCTAAAAGAAAATATTACTACATCAAATTGCAGAAAGAGAGACAAGTTCATTTGTGAGGTTGTCGAAGTACAATCAAGGAGATAGTTCATTCACTTTTGGAGACAAATACTTCAACATAGCGTCGTTAGATATCAAACTCATAATTGAAATTTTTGATGGGACATATGAAATAACTGATAAGGACTTGGCAACAATCAATGCAAGTGAAATCCTGAAAATAAGATTCACAAAAAAAAAAAAAAAACCAAGGAAAGACATGCAAGAGAATTGATGGTATCCAATCTGCACAAAACAGTTATCGACGTATCAATAGGTCAAGAGTCGCTTGACAATAAGGACACCATGAGACTGTTATTGTTGTCGTTGTGAATGCGCTCTTGGTTTCCACAACAAAGGCATCAATGAAGTAGGCATATGCAAACTACGTGGCTGATATGGACAAATTATGTGACTTGAACTGGACGTCGCACGTCTATAGCAAACTGAAGAAATCTCTCAACAATAACGTCAACAACGACAGTAAATGGATGCCTACTCACCATTCCGGTTGTAATGCTTCGAAATCTGATATGCCCGACATATGACGTTATGTCGTCATAGACTTAGACCATAACAAGACTAAATAATCCAAACGGGTTTGTAGGTATAGAAGCTGAGAAAAGCTACCAAATCATTTTCATTATAAACCCAGAAGATGTTATGCAAACCCAAATTATATTACTTTAACTCACAAATACATTGTCCAAATATCTATAAGTGGTTCCCAACAAAGATTATTTCATTTATCATTTATCAGATATTAAACAGTGAATTATAGAACTCAATGAGGACAAAAAAAGAAGAGAAATTTTTGAGATATAGACACTGATATGGGTCATGTTCTCAGTCACATATCATCCATCAAAATCATTTGAAAACCCGTCGTTTTTTGTGAGAGTGTTTCTCATTTTCATAAATACTACGCGTGATTTAGGTTCACGGCTCAAAATCACTACGTCTCTTACGTGTACTTTGTTCGCTTAATCCTCACTTACACGTTGAAGCTCCCCCTACAAAGGGCAGCCTTACACCAAATCACCCGATGTTCTACCTGCGACATCTTATTGTTGCGCATACGAAGAGAACCGCACTTATCCTCTTACTAGCTAGATTTAACGTCTCACCCAATCAAGTCCGCTTTGAACACTCGTAGAGGCAAAGAAACCCCGATCCCTATGAATCCACTATGCAACACATCGACGACGACGGATTTGTTCGGTTTCCTTTAGTTTGTTATTATGTTTGTTGTTCTGTTCCCTACAAGCACACTTTCTTTATCGTTTCACACGTATAACATATTTATCACTAAGGTTATTTATCAATCTTTATCATTTCAATCTTCAACGTTATTACATCATATTAGATGTATCATTTTTTCACGAGGCTATTTTCGTCATATTAAACGTTCCTACTTCAGGGACGGATGTTCCGACCTCTCGATAGGGTATCCCGACCTCTAAAATGAGTATTCTTGATTCTGTCCAACATGACGTTTCGATGCATTTAAATATATAACTCCATGTATACACCTCCAAAAATTATTTGGTAAAATTGTACATAAAATCTAAGTTCTCATCATGAAATCGTATCAATAATAATAGTTTATTCATTCAAGTTCATATTTCCTACTAGATGAGAGAGTTTGATATTTTTTGAGTAATCAGTTCATAACTCTTTGAATACAACTCTAAATCAAGATCTATAAACTGTTCTGAAAATTAGATTTCAAAACCTTTCAGTGATATAAGGCTTGTTTTCAAACTCTTATTGAGTAATTCGGAATCAAGCCACAAAGTCAGTTCTATAACCAATTTTTACAAATTGACATATCCGAACATTTTGATTTATACCTTAAGATTCACAACTCCAAATCATGTTCTATAAATTTCACTAGGAACTAGATATATGAGGCTTCAAGTTATATTAAAATTAGAATTTATTTTAAAGCCTATAATTTTCCAAACACATATGCAAAACAAAAATGGATCGGAATGGGGTTTGATAACTTCTCGAGCGTTTTTTTATGTTTGGGACTTTGTTTGATGATAACTCTCACTCTACACGTCAGATCTTTGCATCGTTAGATTTCTTGGATTTTTGACCTCACCCTTGAGGTCATGGTAGTCTTGGAATAGAGATCCGATAAGTCTAGAGTAAGATCCGATCAAAACAGTATGAGTTTTAAAGTGATAACGATGTGTTAAACTTAAATTTGTGATAACTTATGATCCAAAGATCGGACTAACGTACCGTTTGTGACGTTGAATTCCTTGATTGGTCCTCTTCACGTGACTATCAATCTCACTGATTTTGATAAAGTATGGAGATGGTACCGTGATCCAAAATTTAAGTGTTATGTGAGGTAGAGTGTGAGTTTGAGAGAAATGAGAGAATGATGGTGAAAAGAGGACTTTATTGGAGGGTTGATGATTGAAAGAATGTGAAAATGGTTGTGGTGGCGATGATAATGGATGATGAGTGAACGGTGGTTATGGTGGGAAGTTGTGAGTTGGAAGTCATGAGTGAAAAATGATGAGTGAAAATGGTGAGTGGGAAGTGTTGAGTGGAATATGGTGTGGATGGTGAGTGGAGGAACGTTGCCGGTGGTGGTTGATAAAATGAAGAAAAGGGTAAGTGGTGGGGTGTGATGTGTTGGATGTATTTCTTTAGGGTATTATGATATTTCAGATATCGTATTTATAAAAATATTATATAATTTTATCTCAAAAAATTATTTCATTCGGGCTGTAACATTCCAAATATTTTATTAAAACTTTCTTTGGAAGAAAATATTATTTGAGATAAAAATTTTACAATTGTACACGACTCTCTTAACTCCGTAGTTTGTTACGTGTGTCACACTTTGTAACTTTCGTTACTTGTCCTGTTTTTAATCCCATTTATTCTAAACATTTGCTTAACATTTATTTTTTTTAACATTTATTCATCCCAAAATTCTCAGGTATTACATCGGTAAACACTCTATACGGTCATATTGTTTATTTTGACGAAGACGCATTGAATTTATCCACATTATTTTTTGTATAAGGGATACTATTTCATTTGATGAAGACGCATCGTTTAGAATTGTATGGTTTTTTTGAAGTAAAGCGCACTATTTATAATATAAAGGACACACTGTTTTAATGTGCAATGTTAGTTTTACTTCAGGAGCATTGTTTCTTGCAAATAAGGGGCACTGTTTGATGTTAATTTCTTATATCCATGGAAATTCACTTCTCTAATGTATTTTTTTATATATAAAAAATTATAGTACTGGTTCTTGGATAAGGCTTTTCACTGAACCAAAAAACTCATCCTCGGATATCATTCTGTGATCTACAAGGTGGCAACTCAATGACTACCCAATAGGTCTTGGTGTAGCCATTGCACGATTTAAAGATGAGAAGTTAACTTAGTTTTCTTCTTGTAAACATATGGGTTTGTTTTTTATTTTATTCTTAACATGTATAAACTAACGATTTTTGTTTTCTCGATAATTTGATTACACAGCTCACACTAGATCCATTGCAACTATCCTTTCTCGAGAGACAAGTATATAGGATGGAATTCTTGGTACTCGAATGACACCAAGAAGATGATGTCAACGACAATGTTAACAACTACAAATTTAAGGCGAGAATCATAGATGACAAATCAAGCAGTTCGATAGAGATAAATCCCGAGATAGCATCTGGTGATGTCCTGGCCCAACATGTGCACCCAAAAAAGTTGTCAATCCTGCAAACCAAGAGGAACCAGCTTCAGGATGTCGGCTTTGAAAATGTTTTGCTTAAACAACAAATCGAAGAAATTATGGTAGAAAACTAATTACTGAAGAATATGGTAATATTCTACAAGAATATTTTATATTTGGTTGTTCAATTTTTATTTTTTTATGATTATAGTAATGGCGCCTGTGAAAAATTAAGCAAGGTTGACGAGGCGATGCAACATGCGGAGATGCAATTGACGAATTATAAAAAAGTAATTGACGAATTATCAATCCTGCAAACCAAGAAGAACTAGCTTCAGGATGTCAGCTTTGAAAATGTTATGCTTAAACAAAAAATCGAAGAAATGCTGGTAGAAAATCAATTACTGAAGAATATGGTAATATACTTCAAGCATATTTTATATTTGGTTGTTCACTTTTTAATTGTTTATGATTATACTAATGGCGCCTGTGAAAAATTAAGCAACGTTGACGAGGCGATGCAACATGCAAAAATGCAATTAACGAGTTATAAAAAAAGTAATTGATGAATTGTTATCAGAAAAAGACAAAGTAAGCATTTTATTTTTTTTCAAAAAATTTGTTAATTGAAGCACTATTTGTACTACATAAGACGCACGGTGTGTTTATACTGGTGCATTGTTTGTTTAAAACACTCTTTGTTCAAAATTAGCGCTTTGTTTTTTGTTTTTTTTTAACTGTCACCCTGTTTTTTTCAAATGACAAAATATTTCACTTCTTATATGTTTTGAAGGTCATTTCATTGGAGATTGAATTGGGTACAAAAAAAATTCAGAGTTGAAAATACTAACGGAATCAACAGCGGAGAAACTGTAAGAAAGGGCATCAGATTCAAATGTAGTCAACACCGGACACTTGTTGAAACAAATACAACAACTACAACAAGAAAAAGAAATGAACAACATCAAGCTTCATTCTAAAACACAAGCTAGAGAACTAATGAAAGTGTAATAACCCGACTTCTACGTTTTGAAGACGTGTGGGCGTTGTGCTGTTATGGACCCAGTCCGTGACAAGCTCAAGCAAACCAGACGGATTTAGAGGTATAGATGACACGAAAAACCAACTAAGCAGTTATATTACATAATTATAACAGTAACATTTTGTTCGTAAAATTAAAGTTTATTTTCAGTAATCAAAATATAACAAGTCATATTACATATTATCTAAATGAGCCAAGGATATGTTTATGTTACATTATTCGCAAACTCCGTGAGGTGGCTATATGCCTGCAATCCTCACTTTACTCGACGTTGTTATCAATTTGTTGGTTATTTACAAACAAAATACATAACCCATGAGTATAAAACTCAATAACCTAGAGTATATGATTTTTATTTGTATAGAACTCCACCGAGTTATGACGAATCGGTGAGTCCCAGTAAAAAGTTTTTGTATTATTATAAAAAATATGAGCGTCATATCAAATAGTACTTTTGTTTATACGTCTTTATATCTTGATGTCTTTTTATTTTTATTATCATGAGTCCATGACTCGACTCGAAAGACAACTCCAAAAACAAGACAGACTCAGAGTACACAGATAGTACGTCAATCGTCAACCGGGCTATACCATAAATCATATTTCAAATTCGATTCAATCTGCACCTACATATTTCTTACGTCGTAGTAACATATTAATGCATCACACCTCTTGTGTTCTTTCAATGAGGTTTCAAATACCAGCATTGAGAAGGGACTCCCTGCAGAGAGTCACCCGTGGCCCTACCATGACGATGTCAAGCCGATATGTGCATGCTAAGAGGATAAGGGATGCCTATCGCTCCCTAGCTAGTTCCTCGCCCGTAACGATGACTCAAATAAGCCACGCAGACTTATTTAAAGAAACAATAAATGATCCCAATGGATCTAAGAAGGAACATTAAGGTCAATCTTTTTCATGACAACTCCAAAGGATGTAAAAAATTGTCACGCCAGATCCAGGAAGGGACGCCATGCTCAACCTTCATAACATTTTCAAGAAAAAGGACCAACGATCCAACAGATCCAAGAAGGGACGCGCTATGCTCGACCTTCACAAATCAAGGACACATATATATTGTTTCATTCGTTTTTTGTTAGTTCATATCACTAAGGTAATGAAACCAAGCCATACGTATTCGTGTCCTTTTTATTTAAGCATTTAGGTTCGTTTTTGTTTAGTTTCCGAGAGGGTATATATGTTATAATGATACATATTCTATCCCATTTCAACCCCAATACCCCATATCACATATCAAACATGCAAAACAAATCATCCCTAATCTCGATCCTAATATCAAGGTTTATCCGCTATCGATAGTTTATAGGGTTATGATTTTGACTTCTAGATTTCCAATTGCTTTCGTATCATTTTACAAAGTCCTCTTGGTGTTATGTGTATATGCTTTTGAGCTGGCTATGAAGATCCTTATGTGCTTTAGAAGTTCACATTGGATATAACAAGGGGACTAGAGAGCTTTGAAATTATTTCCTCGTTTGGGATTTTTCCTGTTTGCTTCTTGATTTTCTCTTCAAGATTTTAATGTTTTGGGTAATTGTTGATGGAAACGAAGAAATAACCGAGAAATACATTGGAAACTGTTAATCAAACTCACTTCATCTAAAGAAGATTCCCAGAAAAAAGCAACTCTAGTAAAATAAAAACGAGAGCTGACGACTTCAAAGTTACGGGAAACAGTTATTGAAGCATCAAAAAGACAAGAGGCACATGACTACGTGGACACCGCGAGACTCCTAGTCTTGTATGTTGTCGACATCCTGTTCGTCTCAACATCTAAAGCATCACTTAAATGGGCATATGCCAGCTATGTGGCGGATATGGAGAGAATGTGTGACTTCAACTAGACGTCGCACATTTACAACAAATTGAAAAAATCACTCAACGATAATGTCAACAAGTCTAAATCAGTGATTGGATGTCTTCTCACCATTTCGATAAATACTTTCAATTGTCACATTGTTTAGTTTCATGAAGACGCTCTGTTTTAATATCTATTGATAATTTTTATTAAGACGTTTTGTTTGTATTCCTTCAAGCGCTCAATTTTAATATGCCAAGGTAGTTTTAGTTTAGATGCTCTGTTTGTATTCTTCAGACGCTCTGTTTGATTTATATTGATTATTTTTAGTAAAATGCGTTATTTGTCTTTTAAATGATAGTATTGGTTCTTGTAAAGGACAAATATGATAGCACCTAAATCTACATTGGAGGAGATCATTTCGAGATAAGTAAGGTGCCATCTCAATGATCTATTGATAAGCATCGGTGAAGCAATGACAAGATTTAAAAATGACATGGTACATTAAAAACTTATTTTAATGGTACTAGAAATGATATTTTTTGTTTTCATTATAACTAGTAACGCCTTTTTTTTTTTCAATCACAGCTCATAGCGGATTCTTTGTAATCGACGACTAACGAGAAAAGAGAATACGGAATGGAATTGGAATGGCGCCAAAAAAACAACGACAATGAATCTGATTGAAATGATGAAGGCTATTTCGATGGACCAAATCGAGAAGAAAATGACACTAACAATGTCGACGAGTATGAATTAAGGCCGAGAATTTCTCGTGAGAAATCAAGTGACTAAACTGAAACAGATCCCGAGATCTCAAATGATGATATCTTGGTCCAACATGTGGAATTAAAAAAAAGTGTCTGTAAGGTTTGAGTTTCATTGAGACCAGCTCGTATTGTTGTATCAATACATCCTTCTTGTTCTCTATGATCTCATTGGTTCCTTCGTTTCTTAGCATTAGAGCTTCCCATGCTTCATTTGCTGTCTTGGTATGAACCACAATCTCGAACATGTTGTCATCTAGAGATTTGAAGATTTGATTTAGAGCTTTTCTCCCGACCATCTCTAGATCCCAGTCTTCTCTGGTCCACAGGGACTTTGGCCGTTGTACTTCTTTTGATGAGTCCTTTGGATCTGGCATCATTGGAACATTTGGTCCATCTAGGACAATATCTTATATTCTCTCGTCAATGGAGTTGAGATGTGCAAGCATTCTTAGCTTCCAATGGTTGAACTTGTCGAAGGAGCAAGCTGGGGGTTCTCCACTGTTTGGACATTTAGGAAATTTTGGTGGTGCCGTAATAATCTTCACACAAGCAAACTGTTAGTAACTTATTTGCAAATATAATATGTGACCTTTTCTTTCCAATAACCATTAAGTCTGGAAAGTCAGGCTTTGATACCAATTGTAAGGTTTGAGTTTCAACCTAGAGGGGGTGGGGGTGAATAGGTTGTTTGAGATTTTATTAATCTTTTCTACGGAATAATGATATTTTGCAGACTAGTATTGAGTGCAGACTAATTAGGTAGTCTGTAGATAATACTGTGTGGTCTGCACAAGAGATTTGCAACTCCTTGAGTCTTTATCTCGAGTTAGGCTGTGATAATTTATTGAAAGCAATTCTAAGTATCAGTATAAAGAAAGCAGTAAGTGGCACAATATTTATACTGGTTCAGATACTCGATATCAAATGATGATCAAAAGCTTAGTCTAGTCTTCCCTTGATGACTAGTGTAGTCAATCCAAGAGGTGAGTATCACTATCTTCTTGTTTTTGTTTACAAGAAACTTTTCTTTTACAAGTTATCAAACTCGTATGAAAAGCGAAGAACCTAGACACTTTGCACAGATCCGAACTATGGACTCTGCTGTAAGATTTTGTTCTTCTACAGACTAGTGACACTTTCGATTGTATCTTCAAGACTTGGCTTTCTTGAGCAATCTTTTCGTTGCTTGATTGCTTTGCACTCTTTTATTTTTTAATCAACGTTCGACAACAACAACTTTCAATAAGCCTCATCGGTTCTCTTTTAAAAGCTCAAGGAACGAACCCTTCTTCCAACGTACTATTCCTGGCAGTCCACTCATGTTCCCCATTATCTTGTTTCTGATGTTGGCAGACCACTGATGTCTTCACTATCTTGTTTCTGATGATAGCAGTCCACTCACTCCAGAATTAGTACTGTTGATACTTTAACTTGAATCTTCACTTGACTGACTTCAATCCTCTGACCCCACATCGACAATCATCTCTACTGCAATTCAAATTGCTGCATGATCTCGTCTGCACACAGTCTCTGTTGCAACATCAGGTCTGCACACAGTCCCTGTTGCAATACCTCGTCTGCACAATCTCTGATTCAGTTTATGTCTTGTTGTGTTGGTCCTGGTCTGTAACCTCAGTCCTTTGTTGTGAAGCCTTCATGTTCTTTCGTTGCTTGTCAACATATTAGTTGTTCATCCAAAGTCTTCGTAGTAGTATGCATCTGGTGGTCTGCACTATGTCTCTGCATCTGCAACCATCTGCACTCTTGCATCTAACCTAGACTGCAACTACCTACCTGACCTCTAGCCTGAACATCCTAACTATATTAGAATTAATATATTTAAGTTTTGTTACATCAATTTCTATACAAAACGACGGGATTGCACATTCCTATCAGTGTCACTGCTGCAAACAATGAAGAAGCAGCTTTAAGATGTCAGCTTAGGGAATATATTACTCACGTAAAAGATCGAAGAGACCATGGCAGAAAATCAAGGACGGAAGGATAAGGTAACATTTGACTTCTATATTTATTTTTTTGTTTCTTTAGCTTGCCTTTTGATTTATATTTTTAATGACATAAATCAAATATGTTGCAAGGTTGACGAAGGGATGCGCCAAGTGGAGATGGAGTTCATGAAGAATCAGAAAAAAAATTAAAGAGTTATGGAAAGAGAAAAACAAAGTAAGTATTGTTATCGTTTAAACTAGAACACTCCTTGTATTATAATTGGCACACTGTTTGGATTTTAACTGGAGTACTGTTTCTATTAAACCGATACACTGTTTCATTTTTATATTTTTTTGTAGGTCTCATTGGAAACTGAATTGACGATGACAAAATCATAGTTGAATTCTGTAAGAGAATCACAGGCTGAGAACATGAAAGAAGGGACGACAAATTGATCTGATCAGAACATCGAGGATATGAAAAAAAAAAAAAATCAAGATCTGAAAAAAAAAAAAAAAACTTGAAATGAACAAGGCAAGGCGACTTGCCACTGAAGCGTAACCAAGCAAAAAAAAATGAAGCAAGAGATGGCACGTGCAGCAGATTTGATGTTAAAGGGTCATGACTAGAGGGACAAAATTGTTAGATATAATCTTGACAAAGAAAAGCAAGAAAAATGTTTGTACAGTAACGTCGGTCATTGTTTATCCCTACCGGCCAAACAAAACACGTTTTCACTATTTGATATAAAACATATTTTGTGTGTTTGTAATAGGTGAAGCAATCATCTATAAATAGTATAGCTTCCTACTTGGATTTATATAGCTTAGGGGTAGAGCTTGTAGATCTAACAAAAATCAATAAAAAGAAAAACAGAAAATTGGGACGGTTTTGTCCCACCAAAATCGTTTGTCTCAAATACACCACATCGATCCTAAACTACAAAAATTAGAAAAAAACTGCTTGAGAAAGAGCAAGAAGTTAAAGAATTACTGGATGAACTTCAAAAGGATAAAAACACAATGACGAGTATAAAGCATTGATGTTCGACTGCAACTCGACTTAGAAGGAAGAAAGGAAGCAGCAAGTGGATGATTTAATGCAAATCAATAGTTCGGATCAACTACTACTCTCAGAGGGAGAAGATGGGGAACAAAAAGAAGAAGAAGTGAGCAACAAAAGACAAAGAAGAAGAAAAAAGGTCGTCATCTAGGTTTTTTGGTCAAGGATCTTAAGAAAAACGGACCAAGAGCAAAGAAGCGCATCAGCAACTTCAACTGCGGTTCCTAGAAGAAGACCAAGAATGAAGCACTAGATGTCAAACAATATCTCACGGATGGAATGCAGCAAAAATACGAAAGGATGATAAAGAAAATATCCAAGTAGTAATAATAATTTTCAAATTTTTATTCTTTGTCTTTAATGAGACACTTGTTATAATTAAAACAGAATATCTGTTTACTTATATTTATCATGTTTTATTTCATAATTGAATAACAAACTAATAAATTGTTCTTACATAGACGTTTTCAGATTGAGACTCATCTATCCTGTCATCAACATCAAGTCAGCTGTCGACATATAAGACCTCTCTTCAATTTCAACTGAAGGAGGATTGACAAACCATGCCATCTCGACTTTCCTAACGTTGTACTCGCAAGAAGCAACATACAAGCACCAAATAAAGTTATACAGTATCGAATGTTGGATAAGAAAGTACATTTCGTACTTTATTCTAATTCGTTTAATTATTAAATTGTATAAACAAATGCAAATTTAAAATCCGACTTTCGTTCTATTACTGTAATGCACCAATATGTTACAAAAGATACTTGCGGGGCTAAAAACACGATCAAGAAGTCATTGATTGCAAATAGTCACCACTGTTGGCATCTCTTCCTCATGAACTCAAATGATGGAGGGAAGGGTTGACAAAACTTCCAATAGACGTTGTCGGTGTTCGACAATGAAGAAAACGCATGGACACATCACAACTCCAAAAGGACCAAAGCTGCTTATCGAAGGGAAGTCGAGTACATTATAAGACACACGTATCGATTTTGTTACATTTTAAATTATATGAGTAAGATTGTAAGATAATGTGTGTATGTTGTTGAACGTACAGAAAACTCTCATTGTTATTTTACGATAATTTTATGAAAACTGATATTTGATCGTCCTGTAAAACAAGTCAAACTTTGTATCGACATATGTGAAAGTAAAACTATTATATTTTTTGGGGCAAAGAGAGTAATACATTAAATGATGTGGAAAGAATGAGATATATGTAATTTTATGTTTATTTTTTTCATAACATAAGGGACTTTTTTCATGATAATTTTATGAAAAATGATATTTGATCATTCTATAACGCAAGTCAAACTTTATATCGACATATATGAAATTCAAACTATTATATTTTTTTGAGACGAAAAGAATAATACATTAAATGATGTGGAAAGAATGAGATATATGTAATTTTATGTTTATTTTATTCTTTACAGAGAGATTTTAAAAAAATATTCTTAGAAATTGTCGAACCTTTAGTCACATGGAGAGAAGGGAGAAGTGCAGTTTACCAATGATTAACTATTTAAGGACATTTCAACAGTTAAATTGTGAGCCATGATTAAGATCTAGTATGATTAGTTCCAAACATTAGAAGATGAATGACGGTCAAATGTGGACCAGGTGACACTATGTCACTAATTGCATACTATGCTCAATAATCCTATAATCAAGGAAATACTAGCTTGAGGATAGTTGTACCACAAACAGAAACCAAGTAACAAGCCTCATAGACCCATTATAGAGATAAAGAGAGCTACTTTTGGATTCTTTTCAAATCAGAATATACAAAAGGTATGGTTGGGAGATGAGAGAAGGGAGCAAGAGAGAGTGAGGGTGATTGAAGATGATGAACGATGATGAAGAGAGGGATGGGACTGTGCTTCGAGGGTGTAAAATGGGGAGTGCTTTCGGATGTGTGGTAGGGTGAGGGTAATGTTACGGGTGGTGGTTTTGGTATTCAATCCATGCAAAGTTCTCCCAAATAATTGGTACTCACATGATATGTGCCTCGACTAATATGAAATCGAGTTAAATCGAATCGAGAGTCTCGTCTATAAAGATAACAAAGATGTTAAACAAAAAAAATCATCTGTGCCGTAAAAAGTGATGTAATTGTTGTTGTAAATATTATAAACTGACGATTTTATAATATAAGTTGAAAATTTTATATTATAAATTTGATAAATATGTGCAATCAAGTTCTGTTGATCAAGGGAAATTTTTCGGGATTTCTTTTTGAACAAATAAATAAAAATATGTACAATCAAATATTTAGTATTTTTTATAATTAGAATCTGATGTTACAATATAAATTTTTTAAATTATAATATAAATTTTTTAACCTATAATTTATAGCAACCACTACGTTATCTTTTGTATCAACAACCACACGTCCTTTGAGATATTAGTGTTCTTTTTTCAGATTTGAACTTAAAACTTGATATAAATGAAAAATATCTTTATGTTATTAAAACTATCGAAGCTAATTCGAAGTTAAGTCAATGTTACGTTGCTTATTGATTTCATAAGTTCCAAGAGTGAACGAAAATAATAAAGTTCATCTAACCATCGACTTTTCACAGTATGTTAGTGAATTTAAGAGAATCTCAGGGGTGTTCTAAATGTGGTGATTATCATACATTTCACAAACCCTTTTTTGACTGCCAGTGAGTTCTACCAGTTCTGTTTTCAGGTTCCATTTGATTCTCTTCTTGTTTTTCATTTTCAGATTCCCATTTTTTTAAATTTATTTTTGGACGTTTTCAATGCGAAACAACCTCAGGAAAGTTGTGTGTCACATGGAGTGTAATTAATTTGCAATATAGTGAAGAGAAAAAACTTTGGACCACTGAGCTGTTGTAGAATAGTTACAAAAAAGTTTGGACAGTAAAAGCTAGATCGAGTAGTGACTGGTTATTCATTTTTATAGTCTTATGTTTCCTCCATGTTAAGCAACCTTTTTGTTACTGTTGATTGCATAGAATGAAGTTGGATGCCCGTTGTACCAATTTTGTACAGCAGAGAGGACAGAGGGGCTATATGCAATAGAAACAATAGTTGGATTTTTTTATATCAAATAATAGATTTAGGTTTAGTTCTTATGTACAAACCCACGGTAAATAAATCTATTGTTGGATTTTTGTTTATATGGTAAATTATATGTTGAGAAATTTATGTTATAAGTTGAAAATTTTACATTATAATATCATATTTTAATTATAAAAAACATTAAAAACTTAATTATGTATATTTATTAATTTTTAATATAAAATTTTCAACTTATATTATAAAATCCACTAATATTAGTCGAGGCACATATCAAGTGAGTACCACTTATTTGGGAGAGCTTTGCTGGGATTAAATACCAAAACTACCACCCGTAACATTACCCTCACCCTACCACACACCCAAAAGCGCTCCCCATTTTACATCCTCGAAGGACAGTCCCATCCCTCTCTTCATCATCGTTCATCATCTTCAATCACCCTCACTCTCTCTTGCTCCCTTCTCTCATCTCCCTCAAATCATACCCACCACACAAAAAAACACTCACAACAATACCAAAAATCTCACATCAACCTCTCCATTTTTGCACCAAAAATACCCAACAAAACATCAAGAAACAGGAAAAATATCACACACCCATTTCATGGAATTTGACACAAAGCAACCCCAACAACCCAAAACACCCACAACAACAACAACAGGAGGAGGAGAGCTCTTCATCTGTTTCAGCACATCTTGTCTAAGCAAACCCAATTCATCATCAATGAGAATCTCCAAGAAAACAAACACGCCGGCTTCGCTTACAGCGTCCCTCAGCCGCCGCCTGAGAGCCAATGCAGGCGGCGACGGCGGGCAGTCGCCGATGTTTACGTCGGGGGTTGTGGTGGGGAAGAAGAGAGGCGGCGGTGGCGGGTTCGAGAACCCGGAACCGTCGTCTCCGAAGGTTACTTGTATTGGTCAGGTTAGGGTCAAGACTAAGAAGCAGAGCAAGAAGATCAAGATGATGAGAGCATCTAGGTAATTGAATTAGATCTACTTCACATTTGTGTGACAAAATTCTCATAACTTGATGATAGGATAGATCTTCTTGTGTTTTGGAGTGTTCGATTCTTTCTATATATATTAAGGAACACAAATCCTATCAAGTAAGTGATACAACGTCGATAACCATATATGTTACATATTACTGTTCCACAATGTTTAGAAATCAATGTCTTTGTCAACGTTTGTCGACGACCCTAAGTTCAGATGGATATCTGTCAACAGAACAAGGATTTGTGTTGTTTTCATTGCTCACTCTAAATTCTCATGACAACAATGTGTTGATTTTGTGCTACTTGTTTTACAGATCGAGGAGGCAAAGAGGTGAGACGAGTTTCAGGAGAGTGGATCAGCACGGCCACGAAGTGCTAACTCCTCACCATTCCAGCCAACAAATGCACCCAGATTGCTTGCCACACAGGAACCAGAGATGGGTTCATCTTCCCTTCTCGATCTGCGAAGCAATGCGGTCATTCGGGTCCGAGATCAGCTGTTTTCTGCCCTGTAAGCCACCTTGCATCGCAGAGGGTACTTCGAGAGAGAAAGTTGATCATATACAGCAACATGGGGGGAACATGACAGGCTCAGGCGTGTCCTGTGGAGCGGCGGTGTGTAGGTGGTTTGTGTCTATGCAGGACGAAGATGAGGGGAGGAGACGAGATATTGAGTTGATGGTAGGAGGGGATGATGAAGGAGAAGTGAAAGGAAGACGAGGAGGGGTTTCGAGGAGGAGATCGATTTTCGATGGGATTGAGTTCAAGGATGGAGATGAGGGTAGAGTTAGCATTTGTATCCCGCCGAAGAATGCTTTGTTGCTCATGAGGTGTAGATCTGATCCTGAGCAAATGGAGGCTCTTTCCAAGAGGTTTTGGAAGCCAAGTCTGTATCAAGATTATGGGGTTGATGGTGACGAAGAGGATGATGATGAGGAAATCAAGGCGACGAATGAATGTGAAACAAAGGGCGAGGGTAGTGAATCTTGGCGTGAATCAGAGATAAGGGTTGATGAGATGCGTGCAGATTTGGCTTTGGAGATGAGAGGACTTGACGAGGCAGAGCTGGTCGAATGTGTAAAGAATTTCGCTGAACTGGAACACGAACAGATAGATGAGGAGGAATTGGAATATGCTGAATCCAGAGATTCACAATTAGGAGGAGAAGATGAAGATGTCAAGATCACAAGGTTGATAGAAGCAGAAATCATATCCATTGGGTTTTCAATCCAAGGACTTGAAGATGAAGAAAATCCGCCCAATTCAGTCGAAGATGCTGAAAATCAGCCTCCTGACATTCACCAATGCTCTTCTATGGCGAATTCAGATTCAGAACGAAATGAGCAAGCGGTTGGAGAAGCAAGGCATAGCCCAGTTGAGGCACGAGAAAACTTCTCAATCTTGGACCTGCCGTTGATGGGAGAAAGAGTTGGTGATGAGAATATCCTAATTGAGAAAGTAGAAGGCCAAGAGACGACCAGGATTAGGTCCCGGGGAGATCAGATAGTGATCAATGAAGAGCGCAAGTTAGAGAAGCCGAGAAATAGTCTAAAGAGAGAAAGCAATTCCAAGGGGGACGAAGACGAAAAAGAAGCCATGCTCATTATCAATCAGCAGAAGCAAGAACAACAACAAGAGAGATCAGAAAGCAGCTCAATGCTGCCAGACTGTTTGCTGCTAATGATGTGCGAGCCGAAACTATCCATGGAAGTCTCCAAGGAGACATGGATATGCAGCACGGACTTCCTCCGATGGCTCCCGGAGAGGCATCATCGTCGCAAGGCCATAAAACCAACCGGCAGCTCAAACGAGCCAAAGAAGAAAAAACCCAGCATCGAGTCCAACCCCGTGCCTCCGCCTCCTGCACCCGCATTGCAGCCAGGGTATCAACCCCCGAGATCATCGTGTTCATTTCCCGTCGTGTCATCCAATGCCGGTGAGGGATGTTTATCAATGGCGAGCATGATAGAGCAGAAGCTGGCAAACGCTGCTCCTTACGAGCCGTTGGTGCTGACGAGGTGTAAATCCGAGCCAATGAGGTCTGCCGCGAAGTTTGGTCACCAGGAGATTGCTTGCTTCTGGAGGAACCGGAAACTCGAGCCTCACCGGCCGACGGCATTTGGTGTAAACGCCGCCGGTATCGGCTGTTGAGGATAAATATTTGCACGTGTGGATTTTGTTGTGATGTGATAGGAAGATTTGTTGTTTGTTGTGTAACAGATTCTTACTATTGTTTTGTTGGTTTGGCGTTTGTGAAATGTTTGATTCTTGTAAGCTTTTTGTTCCGATGAGAATAACCAGAACTCTAAAGTTTAAGCATCTGAAAGCAAAAGTTTTGGTTAAAAAAAGGGCCATTTTAAATCATTCCGCGAGCATAATATAAACAAATCGTCATGAGATTCATCATCGAGCTCAGATGAGCGCCCTCACAAAAGACTAGTCCAACGAGAGAAGATAAACTTAAGACTAGTTTGCTTATGATTTCCATGTCGCAACAAGCTCATATTTGGACTAACTTGTTAATATCAGGATATGTGTGCGTAAGTTTACGATAATCTCATAGATATAATATGGAAGATATGTGTGCGTAAGTTTACGTGTACATGGAGGAAAAAAAAAAAAATTAAACAGTGATGTTTTTTTTTTTTTTTTTGGTCTTACAAGCGATTCAAAAGTTAGATGGTCCACGAGCATCGATGGGTTTTGGCACATGATGGGGATGGACCAGTGAAAACTAAAGGGACCAATTGAATAAAAAAGCTAGGTGAAGAAGTTGCATACATACAATACAAAACAGATCACATTATTCTCAATAACATCTCTATATCTCTACACCTAACTTCAAAACACAGCTCAGCTACTAATGTTCCATAATCAAAGTTCAATCTGAGGTTCTTGTCGCGTATTCTGAGGGGATAAAACTCTCTCAACGACTAATTCTTCAAAGATAACTCGCGAATTCACGATCGTTCTTGAGAAAAACTGAACATCCTGCTACCGGAATCAACATGATGATAGTTTCAAAGGTTAGTCAATCTATAATGTCTCATACTAGAGTCAGTAATAACTAGTTCAAGAGTTCAAACCCCATTTTAAACAATATAGTGCAGAGAAATCCGCAGTAAACGGAAGCATCGGCAAATAAGAAGCTCTAGAAGTAACCAGATACGTAACTTCAATGTCACAAAGGAGTAGTAATAAACAAGGAATTACATATATCTCATTCTTTCCACATCATTTAATGTATTATTCTTTTCGTCTCAAAAAAATATAATAGTTTGAATTTCATATATGTCGATATAAAGTTTGACTTACGTTATAGAATGATCAAACATCATTTTTCATAAAATTGTCATGAAAAAACAATGATAGTTTAAGTTATATATTTTAATTCTAAAACAGTAATATAATATTTTTACGTCGTTAAGACGTATAATAAAACTCTTCAAAATATATGTTGAATAATATAAAAAAATAAAATATTGTATTTATTATGGGACGGAGGGAGTAACATACATGTTCGGACCGTTCAATTACTTGTCAGTTTAGATCTTTTGGGTTTTTAGAGTAAGGTCAACATTGATGCTAAAATAGATATAACTATTATTATAATTTGACACAAAAAGTGATTTTAACATCAATTATAGAACCGTTATTTCAATATTTAGTTCTATTTTACACTTATATGGTTCTATTTGAGCATATTTTCTTTCGATCTTATCATTTTTTGTTTATCTAAGTATATTTTAGATGTCGATATTATTTTATACAAACTTCTTTTCAAAATTTCGTATAAATCACGAAATTTTCAAAATTTTATCGAATTTTTTCATCAAACTTTTTATCCTTATATTCCACTATTTTTTTCAAGCATGTTTTTATATGTTTCTTTATTAGATAAGTAAAATTTGTAACCTTCACAATTTTTTGAAAAAAATAAAATAAAATAAAGAATAATCATAATTGATAATGTATCAATGATAACCACACTTTCAAAAATAATACCAATTTTATCTTAATTTTATTTTAATATTATTTTTATCTTATGATTGAAATACTGTGTTTATATTTTAATTATAAATGATAGATATAACATTACATATAATTTATGATTAGATTTATTTTTATATAATAACAAATTATATAACTCAAATTCTGCATTATACTTTATAAATGCGGACAATATGATGTGGACTCTGTCGTTCCGATCCGATGATCACGACCACTAAAAAGAGAGTGGATCAATCACACATATGGCTAGAGGTGCTACGAGTTTGGGGGGACAAGAAACTAGTAGCTAGGAATATTATTGTAAGTAGTTGGTTGAATGAATAATTGGAAATGGACAGCCAAGCAAAGCAAAGCAAAGCAAGGTTCATGTTGTTGGAGTGAAAGGACAAACCCATCTGTCATGTCACTATTTTATCATGACTATCTGAAATTTCTTGACTAGCCCATAGATAAGGTGCACTTACTGTACAAAGAACCTTTTCTTTTTTGGGGTCATGTTGTACAAAGAACTTTATGTCCTGTGTTATTCATTTCATTTCAAAATAAATAATTTTTTTATAATCTTTAAACATAAAAAAATTAAATTAATTTTATTATTGTAATATATCCATTAATTTTTTTTATTTTAATTGTTATTGTAAACTTCACTATCATAAAAAAATAATAAAAAAATAAACTATTCCCAAAGGTCCCAAAAATATTTTCCAAAAAAATATATAAATTTTCATATTTATCAAAATATTTAGATACAAAGTTCCCAAACAGGTTTTTCCACCTAAAGAGACAAAAAAACCCAAGAGACACAATGTGTTGCAAGATAGGGTTGCAAGACACAACGTGTTTGCTTCTCTGCTTTACACATACAGGTTTGAGTCTTCGATTACTGTTCCTTTCTATTTAAATTATAATATATTTTTTTTTGCATATTTTATTCAAATTAAAATATTTTTTATATTTAATAATTTTTCATATAAAAATATTCCTATTATATATCGTATTATCTTATCCATCATCATTTCTTTTTTTTTCCCTCATATTTTTATCTCACAAACTCATAAAGAACAAAATTATCATTTTTTATTATTTTAATATACATATAAATTATCATATTGGATTAAAAACGAGCCTATAAAGTTAGAGAAGGGTTTTCGTAGACTAAGATGCATCAATCTTGGAACTAGTGTAAAAATGGAGGGATGTTTCCCGATACTACGTATTTCATAAATGTCGAATCTATATTTACATAATTAAAAAAAATAATTGTTTAAAACAAAATTAATCCTTCTTGACTCAAACATCTCTTCCAATAATCCCCAGAATTGCTACTATCATCTTCGTTTTGCAACATTTCTATTGGATCACATATATTCATAACCGTCTATACCACATGTATTATCGCCTACTCATCCGCCCAGACATCCCTCTACCGTGCCTTGACCCTGCCTAAAGATGTCTAGTCTCTGTAGGATGATCTGACTATCCAAAGCTGGCTAAGGGTTTATAGAATATCAGTTCACCAAAACCTGAGATCTAGTCATATGTGCTCGGAGTCACTGACCATGACGAAATCGATGGGAAGGTGTAGACCATGGCCACAAGTGTTTTCGCACACCACCCTGGGTCATTGACCAAGGAACTTCTTGGATTCCTGGTAACCACGGACACTCACTAGAATTTAACTGAGTGAAAACAAGTATATGTATGTTGTTGTTAACCTATCTATCGAATGTGAAAACAAGTTTGGCACGTACAGTTCAGAATGTTTGGACGATAAGAAAAGAGTTACCTGTAAAAATGGGTATCCTTCAGTGGCTGTGCATAAGGAACGTAGGCCTCGTTTGGTACGCGGATGGGATAACTAGTGAAACAATTAGTAATCCCTTCACTATTTATTCTAGGGATTGATAATCCCATCCAACCATGAGTTAATCTTGTTTGGTAACACGATTATGACAACCAGCACAAAAATCGACGGGTTACGAATGTCGATAATGACTAAAAGCAACAGTAAACGGTTTGCGGCGATGGCGGTTGGTGGTGACAGTCGACAGTTGCCCATAGACGATGCTGACAGACGATGTTTAATGGCGGTTGGCGATCGACGATGGTTTACAGGGATGGTCAGCGGTCAATGGTCGGTAGCCCAAGGAGGGGGGCGATGGTCAGCGACGACGCTTGATGGTTGATGGTTGGCGGTCGAGGAGGATGTTTAGCGGTTAGTGGTTGGCATGGATGTTCGACGATCAACGATAGGTAGTCCACTACGGGAGTGATGGTCGACGATTGGTGGTCTACGGTTGGTGGCAGTCGATGACGGTCGACAGGGACAGTTGGTGGTTGGTGATCGGCCGTCAACGATCAGTAGTCCACGGTGGCGGGTGACAGTCAACTACGACGGTTTGTGGTCGGCGGCGGTAGACGATCTATTGTTCATGATGGCTGTTGGCAGACGACGGTCGATCGTCTACCCTCGAAGGTAGTGAGGAGAGGTTCAGGATGAGGATTTTATGATAAAAAATAAAAATTAAAAATGTCTATAATTTTTATCACGGATGGTGAGATTAATAATGACATAGGAGGCGGTGAGATTATTAATAAGAGAATTAGAGGTCTTATCTTGATAGGTAGGATAAATAATCCAAGCTTTATTTTTTCAATCAAATATAAGATTAGGAGGATTAGTTATCCAATCAAATATCAGTTTTCGATTTTTTCCTCGTATTAATTATCGTATCGTTCTTATGCTGAATTTATGTTTAACTTTTTTTTTTTCTGATTTTTTTCGTTCTTTTGGATTTTTTCTGTAATTTATGTTCGTCGAATTAAACCGGTATCCGAATTTCATTACTATGCTAATAGCCCGTGCAGCAATATTCCTCTTGTGCATGAGTATATCCTGTTTCCCACAAAACCATCACGCTCTTTTTGTTATTAAAGCATTAGACCAAAAAAACTAGAGTTACAGATCGAAAAGCCTGTTTCCTGGGACAGACCTTACTCTATAAATTATTGAAGCATCGACAGAAAAATCTAGAATTACTGACCTAAGAATAGGTAATATGGATATAATCAACATCTCATTCATCTTACTTCATGAGATTCCTGAATCCTGATGCATGACAAAGCAACATGGGTTCATCTATGGGTCAACGAGTGAAACAACCACCTGCATCAAGTTCATAAGTCTACTGATTTGCTTCTGGTTGTCCTTTGGAGCTTTTGTCCAGGGTGCCAGGTGTAACGCGAATGCCAATTTTCTCACGAGCATGCCCCATACTTATGTGCCGGAGGAATATGTTGTGGACTCAGTGTTACAGGGAAACTTGTTCTGGCATATCGGCTTGAGATTCATTTATTTTGCGAGCATCCTTTTGATGTGGGTGTTCGGACCAATTCCACAGCTCATTTCTTGTCTGACAATGGTGGTATCGCTGTACATTCTTGACAAGAATAATACCCCATTTGGCGAATTCCAGCAGAAAACCAATCACAGTACTTCGAAGAAGATAGGCCTGGAAGCCCTGGAGCTGAATCAAAGACATGATAGAGATCACTCGATCAGAGACTGAGAGATATTACCAGGCCAGAAGCAAACTAGCCAAGAGCAGTGATAATCAATAAAGGGTTTGCACGAGAAATGCATTATCACTCATGTATATGACTAGCATGTGCAATATACAGATTCTGCCATTGCAAGAAGGATGCTATGCTACTGAAAAACCAAATTCAGTTTCCTTGAACAGCCTTAGGAGATGCCGGTCGACTAAGCATCTCGTCCTGAACTTGTATTCTACAGTAGTTGCTTCACGAATGTATCACTTTTTCAATTGTTTCTCCTCTTATTTTATTTGTGTTAAAATAAAAGTAGTCTATTAGATTGCTGTATCCCTCGGTATCCTACACAGTTCAAGTTCATACACCAGACCTCCATCAACATTTTACACGCACTGACCAGGTCTCTATAAAGGCTCTGAGACTCTGAAGCAGCATTTCTATATGCCCTGGTTATTTCCTCCACAACACCTCTCAACCTCAAAAAATAAAATAATCGAAATCAAAGTAAGGGTTGGCACTTGACAGTAATGCGATGATCTGCAATGTGCAAGTAAATAAATCCTTTTTTATCCAAAAACCATTGCGCCTATTATCATTTGAAGCATGATCACTGGAAGGTGCCCGCAAATTACAAAATGGCAGATGCATCACTCAAGATTATCGAGGCATTTTCCGAAAAATATCTAGAATTATTGACCATAGAATCGAAGATACAGATATAAATCTTACTTCATGAGATTCATGATGCATGACAAAGCAACAAAATGAAAGGTTAAACTAATCCCCTACTATTTGTTGAAGTAAAAACTAGTTTGCAAGTCCTGATTGGTTAACGTGAGGAATATTTCTTTCAGTCAGATTCAGCATTAGATTATTTCATTAAACTAAACACATATACATAAACAAAAGCATATTCAAAGTAAACATGCTAGCTTAATAAATTGACGAAAATCATGCATTACCTGAAGTAAAAGCATTTTTCTATCTCATGCACTTGATCTTTCTCCAAAGAAAGGAGTAGCTAGCGAGACGAAAAGAGAATGGAGTGGACAAAAAAGAAAACCTTGATTTAGTACTCGTTCCGAGCGGGGTACTGATCTGGATCGGCTACCGATTCTTTCTACTATGGAGATATATCAGGTGTCCCAGCAACACCATCATAGGGTACGAGGATAACTGCAGAAAAATATGGGTACCCAAAGTCATGCAGGTAAGTAAAAGATTCAGGCAAGTTTCATCGTAAACTGTCACTCAATCAGGTTTGCTAGTCTGTTTATGTACTTCAACCTCATCGTGGTTGCAGGCTGATCTAGATAAAAGGGATGCTGCCTTGATAGTAGCGACGAAGGTACCTAGTGTTTGTTTTCGGTGAACGAGGTGTTTGATGGTGTGTTAGGATGAGGAAGACGAGAGGTTTGGTGGGACAAAATACCCCTTTTCTGTTTTTTTCTATTTCGCCCACACATAAATACAATACACAAAACGACTGCAAATATATATACACGCATACAAGCATGAAACGTCATGCCTTACATCCTAAAACCTCCTTGTCCAGGTGTCCAGGTGAGTCATCCCTCTCCACTCAGGATTACAGCTCACATGCTCCCCCTTAATCCTGACATGGCTCAAGATCACGAACACCCATCATATGACCCTTCGTAGCGAGCTTAACACCAGACATCGCCTTTGTGAGTGCATCCGCTCTCTGTTCTCCGGTGTTCACGAACTCTACTTGAATCTGCCCTTTTTCCACACATTCTCTAATGAAGTGATACCTTGTCTCAATGTGCTTGCTACGACCATGAAACACAGGATTCTTCATTAGGGCGATAGCAGACTTGTTGTCCATGAAGAGGGTTACTGACTTAGGCTTAGTTTTTGTCACTTTACTAAGCATGTTTCTCAACCATAAGGCATACGGCTGTTGTGGCAGCCATGAATTTCGCCTCGCATGATGACAATGCGACAGTTTTCTGCTTCTGTGAAGTTCAGAACACTAAACTGTCATTGAGGTAGAACGCCATGCCACTGGTGCTCTTTCGTCCATCGTGATCACCGGCTAAATCATTGTCCGTGTAACCGATGAGGACGTTATCAAAATGTCCTTTCACGTAAACAAGGCCATAATGAATCGTACCCTTCACGTACCGTAAAATCTGCTTCACAACCTTGTGATGCAAAACAGTAGGACTCTTCATATACCTGCTCGTCATCCCGACAGCAAATGAAAGATCTGGCCGTGTGTGAAGAAGATACCGAAGACATCCAACGATGCGCCTATACTCTGTGGCATCCACTGGAACTCCTTCTGAATCTTTGTGTAGGTGCAGTTTGGGTTCTATAGGATACTTGGTAGCATTGCACTTTGACATCCCAAATTGTGACAATATCTTCTTGGCATAAGTTGACTGCTTCAGCTTTATCTGACCCTTCTTTTGCTTAACCTCAATCCCGAGGTAGTACGATAGAAGTCCCAAATCGCTCATCTCAAACTCTGTCATCATCTGTTGCTTGAAGAGTTTAACTTCTGTACTGTTGCCTCCTGTCATAATAAGGTCATCAACATAAACACCCACAATAAGTGCTGCACCTCCTTCGCCTCGAGTGTATACAGCTTGTGCTTGCGCGCATCTTCTGAAACCAAGTTCTTTTAGGCTACGATCCAAACGAATGTTCCACGCTCGTGGAGCCTGTTTAAGCCCATATAGAGCTTTCGACAGTCTGTACACCAGATGCTTTTGGCCTTGTACCTCGAACCCTTCCGGTTGAGCGACGTAGACCTCTTCCTCTAACTCTCCGTTGAGGAATGCTGATTTAACATCCATATGGTGCACTTCCCAGCTACGGTTCGCTGCAAGGGCAAGAATCACCCGAACCGTATCCAATCTAGCAACAGGAACAAAGACTTCTTCAAAATCAATACCTTGCCGCTGAACATATCCTTTCGCTACCAATCTGGCTTTGTGCTTGACAATCTGATCTTCTAAGTCCTTCTTCAATTTGAATATCCATTTCAAACCAATGGGTTTATGACCTGGTGGAAGTTTGGTCAACGTCCATGTCTTGTTCTTCTTGATGGACTCCAACTCCTTCTGCATTGCCTCATACCAGGCACTCTCAGCTGCGGCTTCATGGTAGCAGATTGGCTCATCAGATTCCAACAGCATCAACTCATCATCGTCATCACCAAGAACAACTTCTTCGGTGTTGGCATAGATGTCTCTGAGGTCTCTGAGACGCACAGGACCACTGTCGGGGGACTCCGGAACTTGTACTGGACTATGCGAACTCGGGATAGATGGTGTGAACTCTCCTGTCGCAGATCATGACGGACGTGCCCCATCAACTTTCTCTGGCTCCACTGCACCTGCCACAGGTGATAAAGGTACTGTGTCAAAACTTGAGATGTCATAAATGACGAATTCTGACGCCCCGACATCAGTACTTGCACTCCAATTCCATTCCAGGTTCTCTTGGAAGATCACATCTCTGCATATATGAAGCTTCTTCTGATGAGGATTGTAAAGACGGTGTGTCTTACATCCTTCTTCCACTCCGAGATAAATCATAGGCAAACTCCGATCATCGAGTTTCTTGGGATATGGAACTGTTACCTTCGAATAAGCTATGCAACCAAACACTCTCAAATGCCCGAGATGTGGTTTGCGACCAGTCCAAGCCTCGAACGGTGTATTCTCTCCTAGCGCCTTTTTCGGTAATCGATTCAACAGGTACACTGTATGTCTAACAGCTTCCCCCAAAACTCAGCAGGAACATTCATGCTCTTAAGTAAAGAGCGAGCCGTCGCCATTACGGTTCTGTTTCTCCGCTCTACTACACCGTTCTGCTGAGGTGAATACGGTGCAGTGAGATGCCTTTGCAGACCCCAATCTTCACAAAGTCGCGTGAACTCTTTTGAGAGAAATTCGCCTCCACGGTCCGTCCTCAGGGTCTTCACTCTGTGCTTAGTCAAATTCTCCACCTGACACTTGAACTTCTTGAACACGGTACATGTTTCATCTTTGATTTTGAGTGCAAATATCCACATCCATCGGCTAAAATCATCGACAATGAGGAGGAAATATGAATTACCAGCAAGTGTGCTTGATGTGATAGGCCCACATAGATCAGCATGCAATAGCTCCAGCGGCTTCTTCACTCTGTAGGTCGTCTGAGCCGGAAAGGGAAGCCGGATCTGCTTGGATGTCAAACAAGCCTCACACAGCTTGTTTGGATGTGACAGCTTTGGAACTCCAACTGCCAATTACTTATCCCCCACGAGCTTAAGTGTCTAAAAGTTGACATGACCGAGCCTGGCATGCCACAACCATGTCGGATTGTCGAGACCGGCTAACAGACAGACCGATTTCGCTAACTCCAAACTGATCTTATATAAGCGATTTGATGTACGCTTTACGAACATCAATAGCTTACCATTGTCATAGACCTTCATGTCTTCTCCCACCATATTCATCTCGACCCCGTTTTCTGTCAACTGTCCGAGACTAATGATGTTAGTGCATAATTACGGAATATAATATACCTCATGGAGAATATATTGATCGCCATTCTTGCACTAAAAAACGATCGTCCATTATCCCATGACTTGAACAATCGAGCCATCGCCAAACTTCACCCTCCCAGTGATGTTCTCATCCAACTCCTGGAACAGTCCTCGTTGGCCTGTCATATGATTACTGGCACCATTGTCTAAGTACCAGATATTCATATCCCCGCAGACATCCTGCTGTTTCTCCTCATGAGCCATGGAAAACAACAATGATGGCTCTTCACGGGTAGCTTGTGTGTGTGGTTTCTCGTCGGTTCGCCGCTTGCTACGGCACTCAGAAGCATAATGTCCCATTTTCCCGCAATTGAAACATTTGATGTGGCTCTTATCACGGCTGCTGCTGCCGCCGGTGCCTCCTGCACCTTCCTGACGTGTTGCAGTATTTCTTCCTCGGCCACCCCTTCCACGTCCTCGTCCACGCCATGGACCTTTGCCTCGGTCTGAGGTGTTGGACCCACGACCCTGTCCAGATGATGAAGCTTCAACAGTGCTATTCCTCTACAGTGACTGATGCTCAGTAGGAGTGAACATAAGTTGCCTGTCACCACTCCTGGTGTTCTCGCGGAGTCGCGTCCTCTCATCGTATGCCTTCAATCCCCCTATCGCCTCCTCGAACGGCATCGTCTCGATGTTAAAAAATTGTTCAATCCCGGCAACAACTGGGAAATATTTATCAGGCACACAATCCAATAGCTTCTTGACAAGAGCGGCATCGTCAAGTTCCGCTCCAAGACTAGAAAACTTGCTAGACATACCGCTAAGTTTTCCAGCGAACTCATCGATCGACTCCTGTTCTGTCATTCGCAGTGCGTCAAATTTACTCTTCAAGGTTTGCAACCGAGTTTTCTTAACTCTGTCAACACCCAGATACCTAGTCTTCAAACTTTCCCAAGTTTCCTTCACCGTCTTCTTTTTTGCAATCTGGAGCAAAACATCCTCAGGAATAGATTGGAGGATGTACGCACGCGCCTTCTTGTCCTTCTTAGGATCAACTTCCTCTCCTTCCGCTGGTTCGATCGCCTCCCAGACTTCCTGAGCGTCTAGGATTGCCTCCATTCTGATGGCCCACATCGTATAATTGGAAGCGTTTTAACATCGAAAAGTGGAACGACAATCCGTCGCTCTCCTTACACACGTTATGGGGAACAATAGACATAATGCCGAATTTTGATTTGCGAAATCAAAATTTTCCTGCAGGTTTTTCTTCACAAACGCGTACACCTTTTTTTTTTTATGCGTTGACTTGGTCAACGTTGACTGGGTCAACGACCAAATAGTTCTTTTGTCCTTTTGTTTACTAGCAACGACTAACTTTCCCAAAAGCAAAACAAAAGAAAACCTGAGCCTTCCTTTCTTTCCACGCCTCTCTGTCACCTTCTCCAGGTACACCCCTTCTCCTAAAAAAACCAAGCCCCTTTGCGACAGCACTCCACTGCCTTCCCGCCTCAAATCAAGCCCCAGGTCGTCATAGCTCGCAAGGATGGTTCGCTCGAGCGCTGGATTGATTCAAGGGAACTCTCGGATGTAAGGGTGACGCCTCTGTTGACCCTTGAACTCGTGAGCAGGCGACCGGGTTCGAGGTCTGCTACGAGGATGGTTTCCCCTGATGGATCGTCGGCTGCTCTGATACCAGATGATAGTAGCGACGAAGGTACCTAGTGTTTGTTTTCGGTGAGCGAGGTGTTTGATGGTGTGTTAGGATGAGGAAGACGAGAGGTTTGGTGGGGCAAAATACCCCTTTTCTGTTTTTTTCTATTTCGCCCACACATACATACAATACACAAAACGACTGCAAATATATATACACGCATACAAGCATGAAACGTCATGCCTTACATCCTAAAACCGTCCTTGTCCAGGTGTCCAGGTGAGTCATCCCTCTCCACTCAGGATTACAGCTCACATGCCTTGACTGTTATAAGCAACAACATAACAGCGTTGACCTTTATGGCATCAATCTCGCTTGCTGACACCTCACTGATAGCGACATGGACCGGGAGCTCATCCAGTCAATCCACCACGACCAGGTTCATCTATGGGTCGACGAGTGAAACAACCACCTGCATCAAGTTCATAACCATACAGATTTGCTTCTGGTTGGCCTTTGGAGCTTTCGTCCAGAGCGTCAGGTGTAGCGTGAATGCCAACTTTTTCACGAGCATGCCCAAACTTATGTCCCGGACCAATATGTAGCGGATTCCGTGTTACAGGGAAACTTGTTTTAGCACATCGGCTTGAGGTTCATTTATTTTGCCAGCATTCTTTTCACGTGGGTGTTTGGACCAATTCCACTGTTCATTTCTTGTCTGACAATGGTGGTATCGCTGTACATTCTTGACAAGAATAATACCCCATATTATGAATTCCAGACGAAAACCAAGCAAAGTACTCTGAAGAAGATAGGCCTGGAACTGAATTATACACAGTGACTCCAATCGGACAGGGACCGAGACAGACTACAACAGGTAATTATCAATAATTGAAAAGATCCGCACGAGAAATGGGTATCTCACTGATAGTGAATGGTATACATGCAATATATAGAATTCACCATTGCAAGAAGGATGCTATGCTACTGAACAGCCAATATCAGTTCCTAGTAAAGTAGAGGTAGAAAGGATGTTATTTTTAGCTCATGTAAAGTGTTAGAGTAATACAGCATATTTGTGTCCTGCTTAGGCTACTGTTCTCTGCCGAAAATGTAAATCACAAAGATTTAGCCTTTTGCAGATGCGGTTTTTGGGTTCGGTAATACTCGGATCGGTCGATGCTTAATCTATACAGGGGAACAATGTTTCTAATGCTGTCTTGATGAAATTCCAAACATGTGCTTAAAAGTTCTATAAAATGATAGTATATCATAGGATGATCAGGCCCCTTCTAACGCCAATGCGTTTGTCTAATTTGTTGTATGTATTTAAGCTGCCCATATCCACCGAGTATATTATTATGTTACAAGGTAAATATGCCAGGAGAAATAGAGATAAACAATGGAAGACAGTCACTTGGCACTACAGGATTAGCCACTGCAAGTATCATATTATTGTTGTAACAATGAAGGGTGGCCTTGTATAATTTGATCGTTTCAAGGAGACAAAGGTCTCCACTACTCAGTTACTATCATTCAATAAAACACGTTTATAAGCTGATACCCTCCTTTTGTCTCAGAATTCATGTGATTAAAGAAAATCTAGATAAATAAAAGTATATGATAAAGTAAAAGCAAAGGAAAATAGTTAAATTTAAAGAAAGACTCGTATAAAGCAAAAGCATTCTCTTGAATGACAGTTTTTTTTTTATCAAGGAAGAGTAATGGAACAGAAGGGAGTGAACAAGTGAAGAGTATGAAGTGGAAGGAGTACCTTGATATAGTACTCGTCCCGAGTGGGCTGCTCATCATGTTTGGCTATCATATCACGCTTCTATACAGATGTAAAAGATCTCCAGCAAATACTGTTATCGGATTTAGGAATCATAGCCGAAGAGCTTGGGTTTGCAAAACAATGCAGGTAGCAGAAACCTATCCCATGATTTTGCGCAATGACTCTTCGACTAACCCATTTCGATCACTTGTTCTCACAGGTTGATATTGATAATAGAGGCCCCGCCTTCACAGTGTTAAGCAACTGCCTGTCAGCAGCAACCTTCATGGCATCAACATCGCTAGCCCTCACATCATTAATAGGGACATGGGTTGGGAGCTCCTCGAGCCAACTGCCTGCAACCAAATTCGTATATGGCTCCACAAGCTCATCGGTCACCTACATAAAGTTCATCAGCATACAGATTTTCTTCTGGTTAAGTTTCGGCGCTTTCATGCAGTGTGCTAGGTCTTACGTCCATGCCAATTTTCTCATGAGCATGCCGTGGGCCGATGCCCCCGAAGAATATGTGGAGCAAGCAGTGATAGAGGGAAGCCATTATTGGCAGCTCGGCTTGAGGGCTATATATTTTGCTGCCACACTCTTGATGTGGACGTTTGGGCCGATACCCATGTTCATTTGTTCTGTGAGCTTCATGATGATACTATATACCCTCGACAACAACAATACCCCATTTAACGACTTCCAGCCGAAGTCCGGATAAGACTTTTTCAAGAGGGTTTGGGATGAAGAAGAACTACAGAAGCAGATTTCCAGCAGCTGATCATCAATAGAACAGGGAGGAGGATGGTTTCGCAACTGCAGCCTGCAGGTAAGAAGAGAAGAAAAGCTTCTGATATAATCCATCCTTTTTGTCAAAAAGTCGCTAAAACTGTGCCAAAGCTATCACTAAAACCCCAAGTTCACATAATTGGAAGAGATGATGCAGCGTATTATTCATGGTGTCTGAAGCATTGGCATCATACTTATTCTGCTAAATAGCTGCTCTTCTCAAACACCGAAATAAATAATACATTGAAGTAGTTTTTAATCACGAGACTTCACGAATATTTGAATAAGTTGTTGACAAATCATACAGGAGAAATGTGCTTCTGATGATGTCTGATGAAATTACTATTGATGTCCCAGTGAGATACAATAGAATCTATTTTGATAGTTGATACTAAACTATGTGACATGAGAGTTGCATGTGCTAAGGAATGATCAAATAGGTCCCATAAACCGATTAACTATGTTGAAGCAAAGCTGAAAGAAATTGCAATAGCTGCAACAGTTTGCAGGGAATTGAGGGGAGACTACAGAATGTAGGCGGATTATGAATAAGAAGCATCACAACAAGGACACAAAATCTTTAGGTGGAGTGAGACACCATCATCCTGTCTTACAAGGATGTCCTCCCCACATCCTGCATTTAACGGGATTATATAGATATCTCCTTTCCTTTGCTTTTGAGCTTATGTACAATAAAACAAATTATTTGAGACTATTTAGACTGCTAGCGCAGTTCAAATTAGCAGGAATCACATAAAGAACAAGAGGCAAATACTCCTGCTACAGAACTTATCGATAGGGCCTCATTGGTAAGTGCTACGAAATTGAGTAAATTGTAACTCACGTTTCTGGGCCAAAATTCATTAGTATAGAACATCTTCTTTTCCAAACGAAATCCCCAACTATTTGAAAGACTGAAAACGTTCTTTCGTTGTTGTGGAATAAAAATCGGTTGATATGAATGCATGTCCTTGGAATGCTAGTGCAAGTTGATAGTTTCAAGGGCTTCTTCATACACGAAAACCTGATTCAATAGAAAAACTAATGTCGGCCAGCAATAACTCTATAATGTAGTACAAATAACAAATATCATTGTTTTTGTAATTACATCTTGTTATCCATAATGCGAGCAGAGCACTCGAATTTCGCTTCAAAGTTATGTTAAGCTTAAGTAGCCTTAACCTGAAATCAGCATAAGTACTAATCAACGCCATGAACCAACACAGCACAATCCAACTGAGTTACTTATAACTCAATTGTATGAATTCATTTATAGAGCGGTTTCATACATTTAAACGGTTCAACACCTTGTGACATCCACAATTGTCCAAAACGAACGATTCAATCCGATCATTCACATGTAACCGGCTTCCATTGACAATCACTTACAATAACATTGGATCCATTTCGATCTTCGAATCCATCAAACCCCAAAATCATCGCACTGAAAACACCAAATACATTTCACGGTTCACCGTAATCTAAAAAACAATCAAACGACAAATTAGGGCAACTAACCAGCTGTTCGTCTTGTTTAGCGCAACGGCGCGATGCAGACGGAGTGCCGCCGGTTCGTCCCCGGCGTTCGACGCCGGAATCGGTGGTCATGGGATTGTGACTTCAAACGGTGGTGTGCAAATACAACGATTTTAACTTTTCTGTAAATATACCACAATTATAATTATGAAAATGTTATAAAAAATGTGATTTGGAAGGAGATAAAAAAAAGAGTAAGTGTTGTTTTTATATTCAAAAATAATATCCTTTGTCGACACAGTCTTGAATCGACCAGTTTTTCAATGACCGAGAAGGGAGTGAAATCCTTCTTGTCCACTTTGCCTCCTCGACAAGACCCTCGTCAAGCGAATCTGTTAGGTTGTTTACGTTTATGTGTTGCTTCTCACGCGGGAACCTTGATTTGTTGAGTCTGTGTTTGTCCTTGATAGTGTTTGCATCTGTCATCGACTTGCATTGATCGAGACTTCGACCCATCACTCCGTTGCCTGTTATCGTTGCACTTGTTGGGGGTATATTGATCGAGATCTCAAACGCACACACGCAATTGCAAAACAGTAAAACGAAACGATGAATACAGAGATTTAACGTGGTTCAGTCAATTTGACCTATTCACGGCCGCACCAGCACAAGGAATTTCACTCTCATAATTAGGGTTTACAATTACAGATATTTATAACCAAACACCCAACTTGGACCAAAAACCCATTCACCAGCGAAACCCAAATCAGTCTCCACAACTCAACAGCACTTACTGTTGACTTGTTGTCGTCAAGCCTTCGATGCCTCCTTTGATTGTCGGATACTACGTTTAAGGGGACAGCCTCTATCTTTGCACCATCGAGAGATGCTGAACTTGATTGTCTTAGTCTCTGCTATTCGAACACATAATAGGAGTATAAATGTTGAACAAAGACGACTGACAGTCTGACTCGTAAACTATCAATGAACATATCCGCCATCACATAAATTCATGCTACAAACAAACCCGAGTACAGGGTAATCGATAGATGGGCAAATTCAATAGATTAACATGGAGACTCACATTCAGTCAGAATTGTAACACACCAAAATGATTATCCTGAACTAGCATCAAAGAAATTATAAACCCACAATCAAAGAAGACGAAAAGTTAGTGATTTGATTGCACATACCGAAGCATTAATCGACGAAGTCCTTGTAACATTTCTCATCATCGGACGACCTCTCTCCAGAACCGGCTTCGTGGCTGATGTTGCATCAGCCATGACACTACTTTCACGATCTTCATTCTCGCCATTTCTCCACCAACGCGTAGGCAAGGACCGTGTAGACTTCACCACCCTCCTACTACACGGCATTGCCTGCCTGATCAAATCCCTCATCCTCACTTCCTCCTCCTCCTCCTCCTCCTCCTCTTCCTCCTCTTCCTCGCATCTCGCGACGGGAAGAGACCGATTCCTCATGATGATCCTTGGATCTCGAAGCGAGTTCTCGAAAAAACCAACTATCTTCCAACAAGCCATCGACCCGCCTTTTTAACATCTGGTTCGCAACGAGAACACCCCATTTTAGATTGTATCCTCACATGGAGTGATGATGTCAAGTGTATATGTTGGTTAGGGAGTTATGTGATTCGGGTATGGGCGAAAATCGACAGTTGGCCATGTGAACTCATGTGCTTGGCTTATAGCTCTTTCATGGCTATTGGTTATAGACCTGATCAAGGAGTATTTTGAATTGTTTTGGTTAATTGGTTTTTTGGAGGGAGAGAGAAGAATGAGGATGTTGGTTAGAAAATTGAGGATTCAATGTCCCTGAAATCTATCATTTAATTTAAAATTTTGAAGTGGATAGGATTGAAAATTGAAAATGAGTTGATTTTCGGTGAGAGAAAAACAAAATATTGGACAATATAATACTCCTCCTATCAGGATAGTACTTGTAATTTAGACGCGAGCTGCACAGAGAAACGACTAAAAATGCAAATTTGTCGGCTTACTATTGATATTTTAAGTAATGCACGGCTTTGACATGAGTTTACGAAAACTTTACCTTACAATGGAGAAGACTTCTTGATATACGCATTAAATATCGACAATTGCATGTACAAGCTTCTAGCAGTAACACCTGCATCATGATCAAACTGCCTTCCCCAGTATAGATCATCTCGCGTAGAGGTTAAATCTCTTAGCTAGATGCAATGACATGTCCACTCCAGCCTTGCCCAGGGGCAATATCAACGTTAAACACGTCTAGGTCGGAGAACACGAGCATATAAGCCACAAACAGAACATCAAGAAAGAGCAGCGAAAATGAGATAAACCCATAGGCTCCTCTCGAAGCTTCAGAAACCTGCTCGGCGCCATAGTCCTCCATGTAACACTAAGTCTGTTTTCTGCGACATGCCAACATGCTTGCAGAGACCAATATTAAGATACAAAAGAAAGCGGACAGCATTTTGTAGATCAATGAACAGATCACAAAAAAAATTTGGTAGAGCAAAAAAGAACAAAAAATCAATAGCTGAGAATATCATCATTGATTTAGCGGAACACAGAAGAAGACTGTTGAAGGGTTTCATTATTTCTTCAACAACTCGGAAACATGTATATAAAAAGAGAAGGTATTTACTCCAAACTAACTAATTCTTATATCAATATCAAAGCTTAAACTAAATGTAGGAATACAAAGAAAAACCAGGTGAATCTGTGTCAACCTTGGGAACATGCATCATCATCTACAGATGATCACAAACAGCCTTGGTGAAATCAGATGTAGATGAAGATCCACCAAGGTCAACCGTCCGGTACTTCCCCTCGGCAATTGTAGTCAAGATGGCATTCTGAATCCGATCTGCTTTATCGTGCAGCTCCAAGTGGTGAAGCATTGTGACCGCACTCAGGAGCAAAGCGGTTGGATTCGCCATATTCTACAAAAAAAAATTCCAGCATATTATAAAAGCCACATGGGGAAGAGATAGGAAACTATTAACCACAAATAAATGAAATTTGATGGAGAGTGTGTATCATAACATAAATGTGTCTAATAATAAATAACCGGTTGAGATTAAAACAACATAAATCAAGGGTTGAGATTAGATTGCTATCTTTTAATCTTAACCATTTATTTTTCACCGTTTGATCTCAACCATTCTTTTTTTAGTAGACACCTATGTCATGACACACTCCCTTTTCCCAATTTTATTGATACGAAATATAACCCAAAACTCAATTTTGTCATTGTTAATTGCTATTTGTTGAAAAACTATATTGGGATCTTCTGATGAAGCAAATTTTGTCATTGTTTATTGCTATTTGTTGAAAAACTATATTGGGATCTTTTGATGAAGCATACAAGACACCAGGGTAACAGGAACAACTCGTACTCTTTACCACTCAATAAAATCAAGCTTCCAGTTAAGCATAACCCAAGCAGGAGCGGAGATCTTGCACCTACTAAAACCATGTGGATGAAAGTAAAAAATGTACAACTTACTATGCCATATGCCTTAAGGTAGATAGATTTTCATTCACCCATTCCTCTCATCTCATCTCATGACTTATTGTTTTGCTCAACAAGCTTTGTTTAACTAGCTACTCAAGTCTTTCTTTTAAGCTGAAAGTCACTAATCTAGCAATGCTTGTGACCAGCCCCACTAAGCTTCATCTCTATTAACAATTTTTTAAGCAATTTTCCTATCCTTTCCCCTTCTTCGCCGTTGGCTGGGAATCATAATGAGAATATAATAGTTACATTTGTGATTCAGTGTGCGATGCTAAGCAACAATGGTGTGCCGTGTGAGCGCAAATTTACCACACGATAAATGTGTGCATATCATTGGCACTAAGCAACTATAAAACGTACACATCATGAAAAATACTTCTTACGGAATCGACCAATGGAAAGAAAAAAAGCTAGCCAGGACAAGCTTTAGATCATTATCAGCACCACCAATTAAAGCATGCTAAACAAAATGGCCCTTAGAATTCCCAAGTACGTGCTAAAACAAATGCTGGACCTTGACTCAAAGCCAACGATAGGTTTTCGGGAAAAGAAAATGACTAACTGAATGACATAGGAAGAATGTTCTACATAATCAAGTTAACTTAGTGTCCATGGTGGTTGCAACAGTGGTTGGGATGTGTTTGCGTGTTAGTCGCAACGATGGGCACATGAGGGTAGATATTGCATGAGAAGAGCAATTAGAGGCTAACACATATGAATATTGAATATTAGGGGCTAACCTTTCCAGCAATATCAGGTGCAGAACCATGCACAGCTTCAGCGAGTGCAATACCACCCTCACCAATGTTACAGCTGCACAATGACAAATGGAGTAGGTGAGTAAGTTGGATAAACAACCAATGCTATCAAATAGCCAGAAGCCAAACGTAAAAATATACCTTGGCGTCAAACCTAAGCCTCCAATTAATCCAGCACAAAGGTCACTAATAATGTCACCATAGAGATTAGGCATGACCAACACATCAAAAAGAGCAGGATTCTTCACAAGCTGTTGAAAGAAACCAGAGTCAGCAAAAAATTCAGCGCTTGGCTACCCAAATAAAGATGGAGATATGAATTTCAAAATCTATGCATCACCCAAAAGAAATCAGTGTGGCATACACTTCGGCAAGGAAAACTTGATCTGAAGAAGTCTAATCAGGAACCATATTCCAGGCAAGATTACGTTATGGAAGTTGCAAGAAGATCTCATGTGATCGCAGAAAGGGACAAATCTTTAAAATGGATAAATGGATATGCATATGTTTGCAATTTTTTTTTTTGGGGTCCGAGTATCTCAGAGATATTGAAGCGTGTGATATTGATGATGTTTAACCTCCTTCCCTAGTGTTACTTTCCCCATTACAGAGCAGATGATGCACTCGACTAACATACTCAACCTTTTCCTTTAAGTGGTATATTTGCCAATAGAGAAGGGGAAATAAAACATCCAACTAAACTCACACCCTTAAGAGTGAAAAAAAATATTAACATAGGTGAGCTGAGCCATACCATCATACAGCAATTGTCAATAATGACTTCCTCATATGTGATCTCGGGATATTTCTCTGCAACCTCACGGCAACACTGCGAGCAGGAAGAAATAACATAATTACCAGAGTAACCAGACAAAGATAAATACACCTGTAAGTTCAAAATTTGGCAAGATGCAAACCTTGAGGAAAAGACCATCAGTTTTCTGCATGATGTTTGCTTTATGAATTGCAGACACTCTCTCTCGTCCATGTGTCTTTGCATAGTGGAAAGCATATTCAGCAACACGTAGACTTGCCTGTCGAGTAATGATCTTAAGGCTTTCAACCACGCCTCTCACCACCTAGCACACAGGCCATCACAAACATTATGATGAGATAGAATCATCTTGGATCTCTTGTGACTAATTACAAGCTTGTTTCTTACAGTCAGTTCATTAAACTCACCTGATGTTCAAGCCCACTGTACTCTCCCTCAGTGTTCTCACGGATGGTGATGAGATCAACATCATCATATCGGGTCTTATAGCCAGGCAAACTGTAGCAAGGTCTAACGTTTGCATATAAATTAAGTTCTTTCCTCAGGGTGAGGTTCAAAGAACGATGCCCTTTCCCAATAGGAGTGGCCATTGGGCCTTTTAAGCCCACCCGATTCCGACGCACAGATTCTAGACTCTCCCATGTAAGAAAACTCTGGGTTCTTGGGTCTATTTCTGTTCCAACGTAATGTTCTTCCCATTCAATCGGCACCTCAGCAGATTTAAACACCTGTATACGATAAATTAAAAAGTTCAGTCAACAATTAGAAGTTATGAGAAGCAAGTAACCTCTAGTGCAAAGTTGCCAAGGAAACCTCACAAATCAAAAGATTCATAACAGGTCTTGCAGCCAGATCAGTTTTGCATCTTGATATGTATCAGTTGCTAACAACTCAAAAAGAACGGGCATACAAGAATTCAAAATAACCACATCCCAAAAGCTGGAAAAAGACAGGGAAAAAAAAACCTTCATTCCGAGTCTTAATCTTCATATAATAATTTATCTTGTATCTCGCAAATCCAAGACATACTTTCCCTAAATCTTGTTAATTACTCTTCAGTTAGTAACTATCCTTCATTCACACTCTGAACTTCATATTTGCTCAAATCCTAATTACTAGAATCAACCACAAGCTACTAATAACAAAATATACAGTACAGTGTACAATGCTCCTGAATTCCGAAAGTTGGTAGAGAGAAATGCAGTGGAAATGATTGGGGAAAAAAACTGAACTCTTCACTGGTTCATATAATGTACTACATATTAGGTCACCAGCACCAAAGTCAATTCTTTTGAGCGACAAGTACATCCCACTAGTAGTGTTCACTCTTATTGAAGGATCATGAGAATAATTATGTCCGAACAAAAATTGGAAAAACAGCTCCACAGAACTAATTGTGTATAGCGAGAATATGGTTTTTTTTTTCAGTATGTCTATATTCTGGTATAATGAATATTGAAAATTTTTAAGGCTGAAAGGTTAATTTCTCTCATAGAATTGAAAGCAGAGAAGCCCTGAGTATAACTCCGTAGCCCACACTGTTAACAAGGCCCATCAAGAAAGGTCTTGCCAATAAAAGAACGATAGCTCTGTCTGGATGGCCAGGGCATCTAAGATTGGTCATAACCAATAACACCACATTAACTCCAGCTAAGTGAATTTGTACATGTTGATTCACAGGAGGTAAATTTACATTCTCGCGGTTCACACACTGAATAAATCTGCATTGCGGTTCAAAGAAAGCTCAAGTTATCCATGAGCAAAAATACCAGCATACATCAATTTCTAAAAAAACAGCCTCAAACCACATGGGTTGACACACTGAGTCAAGTAAATATTTCGTCTTGAACTTGAAGTACAAAGAAATCTAGGTCAACAATGGATAAGCTTATACAAAATAGAAAAGATTCAACCCACAATGCAATGATTTATCTTGAAAGCTAAAGAAAGGGAGCAACTCAAAATGCAAGCAGATTAATCACCTAGATTGCAGTTACTAACGAAGATTGCGGAGTTGGCATCCAACGGTCAGTTGGTGACAGGTATGGGTAACAAAGCAAGTCCTCATTATTTTGCATAATTCATCGGGGTAGCAACCATAAGCAATTGTTTAGATCAGAAAGCACTACTGCATGATAGATTTAAACATTAAAATTCCACTTTCTTGTACTTCATCCATGTGCTATATACCCGCATGACGAGGTCTGGAAAAAATCCCAATGCATGTAATTGAATCTTTCATTCTGCAAACAACCTACTAGTATGATCAAATCCAAGAACTCCAAAGCAAGAAAAGTGAAGTCAAAGCACGACCCTAGTTTCATTTCCTTCCCTTCCTTTCCACAAAAGTTCCTCAACTAATACACATACTGACATAGGTCATCATTACACCAAAGATCAGACACTGAAGAGACATTCGAGTCTCAAGATGAACACTTTAGAAGCCACTTGTCTAGCAGCTTATCAATTTATCATTAAACATCAACAATACTACATTATATCATTGCCTTGGGAAACGGTAAAAATCTCCCATTCCCAATTCTAACTATGCATCCGACATCAACAATGCCGAGCACTTACCCTAATCCCCATCCAGTACCAAAATCATCACTCATCAACCCCAAACTCCCACAAATCACCTCAAAAATCTCCAAATCCACCACAAAATCCCAAACTTTCACCCCAAATCACTTCACTGAATAATCCAAACTGTCCCTAAAATCCACAAAACTCCCTTTCATGTCAAACTAAATCATACAGAAATCATCATTTACTCATAAATCAAACCAACACACAGCAAAACCTAACAACACAATCAATAACAATCAGAGTTTCATAAACCAAAATCAACATCACAGAAACCGATCAATAGATCGATGATTGACCTGTTTGACGGACTCGGCGATCTCGGGCCCGATGCCGTCCCCAGGGAACAGAGTCGCCGTGATCGAACCATTGGTCGCCGCCCCCGTCGTCGACGATGAAGACGATGAGAAGAAGAATCCATCGAGAGATCGAGTCGACGATGAGCTAGGGTTGGACGAGCGAGCGAGGACTCGTCGCACGATCTGCGATGCCATTGTGTGGAGACAGTGTGTTCGTGTGTGTGGAGGCACACAAATTGATGATTCGATGGTGAGTTTTGAGTGGAAAAAAACCAAGGGAAAATACGGTGAGGAAAAAGGCGAGTGAGGAGAGATGATGATTATCTATGGGCTTAGGTTTGTGTCAGTGACACCCGAAGATTTTGTCCGTGCGTCGGTTTTTTATTCAGAGCTGATAATTATGTTTTTTTTTTAATTGGATCCAAACGGTTATATTCCCTTGATCCTAAAAATAATAATAATATAATAATAAATTATTATTATATTATTCAATATGTATTTTGAAAAAATTTATTATTAATTTTAACAACGTAAAAAAATTACGTTGTTAATTCATGATTGAATACATAACTTAAATTATCATTAATATTTTATGATAATTTTACATAAAATAATATTTAATCCTTTCACGGACAATTTGTAGTTTTAATAATTTTATCGTTAACTTAAACCGATATTATGTTTTTTTATGGGACGAAGATAATATATGTTTGAACCAATAAATGGGTAGGATACTTGTGATTTGGATTACATGAGTTGCCAAAGATATGATTGTATCCTTTATGTTCTATGGTTCTTACAAGTTTTTAAGTAGTGTCTTTAGATATATTGATGAGTTTCGTCTTATCGAAAAATATTCGACATTCCAAAAATCTCCATATTTTTGCAGAGTGTTTGTATTTTGCATGGTGTGATACACACAATACGTAATTTTTGCTCTTTTTTTTTAAAATAAATAACATTGGATCATCTCATTATACACATGCATAATTTTCTCTCAGTTCCATTAATTTTATAACGTTTTAACTTTGTACGTGTGTCGATGCAAAATTTGATATGCGTGTGACAACGAGTTTTTTATAAATTTATCGTGAAACATCAATTATTAATCATTGTGTAATACATACAATCAATTATAAATCTAATACATCTTACGGGACAATCAAACATAATTGATATGAAAACAAACCTTATATATTCATGCGTATAAAATAATATAAAATACGTACATAATGTAAAGTTTATGATACGGAGGAAGTACTTTAACAATCATTTATGATAAATTTGAAAAACAATATATGATCGTCTCAGGACATGTGACTAATTTTGCCTCAAGAGAAATTGAAATCAAAACGTTGTACTAAAATTTACCGAACGTCAGTTTCACTACAAACATTTTTTTGATCATATTCGCCATCTAGTAGTATATAGCACATGGCATTGTACATGACAATATTTCATCTAATAATCAATCAACGAAAGACCATGTCCGTCTGCCTAAAATTTGTGTTTTTTTTTTTTTTGGTCGCACTGTTAGCCAAAAGAACCGTGTGAAAACAGTAATTATTTCTTAGCAAGTTGATTTGCAAGCAGCAAACTAAGTAATCCAATAGAAATGACAATAAACAAAGTTCATCAAACAGGCGCCAGCCCCAGGCACATATTTGAAATGGCATTCAACCAGCATCAACGAATCCATTTGATGACTTTGGAGGTCAATCATTCCCCTACAAACAAAAACATCTCCAAGCCAGTTTTTTTTTATGCATAATGCTTTCAAAAACACACAATTTAGTGCAGAACAATTTAGGACTTGCTGGGTTGGAATAATCTGCAAATACATCAGACGAATAAGACGGCCTAAATCAAGATCACAGAGCTAATACAAAAAACCAGAAAAACGAAGCAAGTCCAAAACAACCTGTTTCTACTCAAACCAGACCAAGTCATGAAAGCTACCAGCTATAGCACCAATCTCATAGAACTTAATAAACACCAGTGGTGTCTTTTTCTCATTGCAGTCAATTGTTTTTCACACTTCCATATAATTTATGGTATCTCACAAGAACCCTCTTAGGGTTCAGTTGGCAAAACAAAAGCCTTCTTTCAGACAAAAAGGGAATCGAAAAGACCGATAAATATAGCCAACTGAACTAATGTCTTTCTCTGAAAGAGCACAAAGAAAATAAAATCCAAAAAAGGATCTCAAAACACTAGTGGATCTCAAAACCCAAAGCCAAAGTCGTGAGCATAAGCTTCTCAGGTTCATGTTGTCAGGTGTTGTCCCAAGTCCTACCAGTCCGCTGTAAACATTTCTGGACCCTTCAAACCCACCCGACATGAGAGTGTAATGAACAATCTACATATAACTTACATAGAAAACAGATGAGAGTAACAGACACTGGCATGAAGTACAGACGTCTACACTTGAGCAGACCTGATTCACAAGTAAAGCTTTGACTTGGAATCTACCTTTTCCATGCACAGCTTCAAATACAAACATATTTCAAGGGCAGTAGTTAAGGTCCAAATAACAATGATAGCGATGTATTTCAGAAGTTGAAAATTTAGCATCAAGAGCATCGATTGGTCGATAATTCAACTACTTGCGCATATTTCCACGGGAAGATAACCAGAAAGAGAAATCATAGATCAATATCTCACAGGGAAAAAAAAAGCACTCATGTAGCAAAGAAAGACCAGAAGCTTTTGGCTTTACCTCAGCCCAAGTTCTAGGTGAGTTTTCTGGAGCGAGTCTAAAAATCGCCAGCTTCTTTTTCTTTTGAGGAAATCTTTTGATCTCAACCTTTGCCTGATATGTCTTGGTGGTGCTACCATCTTCATCATCCATCTCCTTGGCTGTGAGAGTAATATAGATGGATTCAACTTCTGGCCTCACGCTCTCATTAACCTCTTAAGAAGCTTTACGATCTTGAGCTTAGGATCCTAAATAAACAGAAGCAACTCAAGAAAGCGAGAATTAGACCCGCACACCCAAAAATAAAATAAAAAAAGGAGCAAACTTTGGGAGGCAGGTACTGAGTGATGACAAACTTAGCGACTTTCTTATACATGCGAAGATTGTTCTTCAGAAAAGGGTAATCCTCACCAAAACCCTGCCACACATGGAAAGCATATGTTAATTGGCAACTTAATTTATTCCAAGACAAGGTTCCCCTCCCTCAAACCCTCTCTCACTTGTCCGCTTTTCAGTTCCCGCCCCGTGGAGCAACAATGCTCCTGATTTTCTCTTCGGATCAGTCTCGGACACGTAGTCCGACCAAAGCAATTTTACCACAAAAAAAAACCTTAAGTTGATGATAGAAAACGCAAGTAATGTAACACTCACCCTCAATTTAGCATATGAAAAGCATATGTTAATTGGCAACTTAATTTATTCCAAGACAATTCCCCTCCCTCAAACCCTCTCTCACTTGTCTGCTTTTCAGTTCCCGCCCCGTGGAGCGACAATGCTCCTGATTTTCTCTCCGGATCAGTCTCGGACACGTAGTCCGACCGAAGCAATTTTACCACAAAAAAAAAAACCTTAAAGTTGATGATCGTAACACTCACCCTCACACGGATGTATGCCTTTCATGGGCTTGAGATGTGACCCCACCAACAAACCAAGCATCAAATAACTACCCCAAATCAGTTGGTAGGCAAAATGAGAAGAGACGGGATCATTCAAACTCAAGACCTCAATGTTACCTCCGCTTTGATCATATCATGTTGACAAGTCAACTCTATACCAAAAAAAAAAAAAACCAAAGGGATGGCATAAGCTCATAATATATATTAACACATGGGATGCTTGTAATTATCCATAGAACCAAACCTGTCAACCAGTCTTATCTTTAGTATGTCTATGTCACCTTGTCTAAGCACGTCGAGGGTTTTAATTGAACGGATATGTTTTCTGTTCATTTAACAGAGGTTTTATGCTTTCTTCTTACTAGTTCTGCATAGTTATTGCATGATATATTAACTGATATTATTTGTATATGTAACGGGTGTTGGGCTCATGTGACCAAGGAGCTTGTTGAAGGTAACCTGCGAGCAACATCCGCGATGTAAGCAGACATATCAATGGAGAAGTTGATTGAGGCAGGCATGAAAGAGAAGGATACGCGTAAACCAACCAAAAGTGAACCATTCACCTAGAGCGCCAACAGAGGCTTTAAGTTGCTGCAAAACGAAACGATTGAGTGCATCAATGATGTGAGCTTTTCATTCCTTTTCATCTCTATGATGTAACATCTAAATCAAAGAATGAAACAAAATGAGCTATATCGTAAATCTCTTGATACTTTTTATTTTATAATATCTAGAAACAAAAACAATTTCTATGTCCATATCTCAGTGATTTTGTTGTAGTTTATTTAGTTGATATCTTGATTTATAGCAAGTCCAGAAGGGCATCAACATCTCAGATTGGTGCTGGCCACCCTGAGGGAGAATAGCTTCAACTGAGAAATAAATCTTTAGGAAATAGAACCACCAACTAGATAATAAGACACTCCAAGCTCATAAAGTCTCTCAATTGCTTCAACTAACTCCGCTCTGAAAATAAAGAAAGAAAATGCTTGGCATTTAATTAGGCTTAAATAGACGTAACCGGATCAGCACCAAAGACTACACGATACATGACAATGTAGGAAAGTTTACGTTTCAACTCTTAATGGAATACTATTGTAGGTATCATAGGAAAAAATATGGAGCACAAATAATACATAAGCAGTATGATAACACTTAAGTGTTCATGTACTATCCTAATCACCCTCAAAATAAAGGGAAAGACACCCTCCTGGACCAGTGGTCTCCTGAATTACAGAAATAAAGTTGTGCATCACATCATGCAAATGACACGAAAGGGATGGCTCACTGATGTGTACAAGATTTGCACCCAAAAAAAAAAATCTTCATAGTTTCTGCTGTAGTCACAGTCCTTATCATTCTCACTTAATTAGGAACTAGAAAGTGCAGAAAACTCCAGACTTTTATAAATATCAAAGCTAAGAAAGGCCTAAATCCAACATTGAGAATAGAATCACAACAATGTTACAAAGATTGTTGATTTAGGGGGGAAAAACTTGCAACTACAATATTATAATTAAAAAACAGAATAATAAAAGGGTTCAGAGAGGACTTCTGTAATCAGATACTGTTGGATCTTTATCACATTAGAAATGATGAAAACATACACCTGAAATCTAGAGACAGGGAAATAAGGAATGTTAGGAAGAAACAAAAGAAAGGGAAGTATTGATCAGACGAGTAGAAGAGACTAATAGCTTTATTGTAAGCTTTCATACATTGATTTACACAAACTCCTCATCTTTTATAATGATACAAGATGAGTTAAGAAACCAAACAAGAGCATAGTTAGGAACATTATCCCAACTATGCATTACTGTAACTTAAAATATGCAATGCAACTACTTATCAACAAAGATTAAACTTGCCCATTATCAACAAAGACAAGCATCCATTCTTATCCTCCACATGATTCATGGAAATTCTTCAATGATAACAGATACAACAAGTTGATCAAGCTTCATATAGAAGATGATATTATTACAGAGCTACTAACCAATGTAACAAAAATAAATTATTATTGGCTCTCAAAATTGAGCTAGCCGCAAGGGCCCCACAAAGCATAAAAAATACCCCTTAATCAATTTCATCGGTATGGTTGTTGATTCGATGTTGAACTGTATTCGCTCAGTACAATCAGTCCAAGAGTCACATGGTTGGAAAATAACCACGGTTCCAATGACCTGACCCGTATGTTCAACCTATTTGGCCGATATTGTAACATCCCATCCTAAATCAACCACAAAGAAGAGATGCGCATACAAGATACAATGCTGAAGGGATCCCACTAAAATGAAATTTAACTTTTTCGTGCAACACAGATAAAAGCACTCGATAAAGTCTGGCCTGATATATGAATGGATCATTTGCTATCAGAATCTCTGAAAACCACATCCTAACACAAAAAACACTAGAACACATATACAATGTCGAAATCGATGATAATGATCGATACTATATCACACCAATGGATATGAGAAAAAGACTCGCCTGCAATAGAACCGGAGGTTGCTGCGAAAAAAGGAGACCGGTGGGAGCATCAAGAGATCGGCCTCCTCCGCACACGCTGCGGCGGGCCTCGAGGGCTCCCCTCCTTCCCCTCATCTGCGACAAACAAAATCAGAAATCCTGGAAACCTAGATCGAAAATTGAGTGGATAACGATGACGACGACGACGAGATTTAGATTTTTGCCGTACCTTTCGAGGTCACGAGATCGAAACTATGAGGATGTTGTTGATTGTCCAAATCTTGCTCTTGAAACTTGGGAACAACGGATCTGAGAGAGAGGATAAGGGGAGAAGATGTGGAGCAACGGCTATTTTTCTTCCGATCTGGATTTTCAACGGCTATCTTTTGGGAGTGGGAAGTGGGATTCGCTTTGTGGCTGCGGTGGGGTTGTTGGAGACTCTGCATATGGTTCGGTTCGGGGACCATACCATCCGACCCAATCGGGTTAGAGAATATTAATCCAAATGTGATCGGACTCGATCGGGTCAGGGGATATCCGTGAGGAACCAATCTATTGATTGAAAAAAGACCCACACTAATATTTTATGAACAACTAATTCAAATTATAAGTAAAATAACATCAATTTCAATCTCTTAAATCCTATTAGTTCAAAGCCAAAAACAGAAAAACAATTTCAACATAAATAAACTAACTTTAAAAAAACATAAGTAAATCATAAACATCAACAAACACCAAAGACGACCGGAATTCGACCACCCTCGTCCGGCGACGACAACCCGCGCTCGACAATGCTTCCCCGACGTCGGAAACAACCAAAGACAGCCGGATTCAATCATCCTCAACAAGATACGACGGCCACGCATGACGATGTTGGCATCCTCAACCTCGTTTGGCTTCCCCGACATTCCATGTCCATGCCCCGACCCTTGTCGATGTTCCCCGACGCCGGAAACAACCAAAGCCGGCTGAAATTCGGTTACCCAAGGTCGAATTCGACCATCTCGATTATTTGATCACTTAACTTGTATGTTAAATAAAAAAAATAAAAAATTTGTTGCTCATGTCTATCCGTGAATATTTAATATGCATGTTAAAAAGAGTAATGATGCAATGTATAGAATATTATAGATTATAATAATTATTTTTTAATATCGTTTGTTGTTGGTGTGTGGCATCATATGTGAGAATATTTATTATTTTTGTAACGAATTATCAATTATAAAAATATTAGAGAACGTTACAAAAATGCCTGACTTGTATAACATATGAGGAATTATTTTCACATAACACCTAATATAATTAAATGTGATTTTATATGAAATTATGAAATGTCATGGTAGTCATTTGGTATACATGGAATTAATAATGTTAATTTGATATTACGTTCTCGAAAATCTTGAATCCTGATTAAGAAGAAATCCTTGTAATTATCAATGATTGAGGGAGTTACGGTTACATGTTTAGGTAGGGAGCGTCTAATTAACTCTTTAGCGTGCACGTAACAACATAAAGTGTTGACCGTGTTTGGTTAAAATTAATCGTCATGGGTCAACTGCAGAGGTCATTAAATCTGTTTAATTATTTCTAGTACAATCATACTAGGTAACTATACTAAATTCTTGTGCTAACTCTTTCCATGTCATCAACTTATAAGAGTCATAGAAATTAACACGATATGACATGTAACACATTAAGAGTCTTAAAAGTTTTAATAAAAATTAAGGGTTATGAAATAAGGTTTAACCTAATCAACCTGAATTATTACTATTATTCTGTACATATATATATACATATATAAGTATTTATATATTTCCGTTTTGCATATTATTGTTCGGTATTATTTGCATTGTATTTTTTTTGTGCGTGAAAAATGCACAATATAATAAACATGTCGGACCCCTAAAATGAACTTATATTCTATGTTATTGGGCCCTCAGACTAACGGTTATGTGTTTCTTTTAGATAATAAAGGAACGTGGGATGGGATCGTTTCACATAGCGATGACAATTATTTTCAGGTTGCTGTAACATTGCATTTCATTTCATGAACATTTGGTTTTTCATGTAATAAAGGTTAATGTAAGATTGATGTTTTATGTTAGTTTCTTATGTTTTTGATATTTAAAATCATTATATTCTTATCGTCTTAGTTTGAATAGACATTAAAACAATGATAATATCACGTGTCATATAATACAGATAATTTCCAGGACTTAGAGAAGTAGAAGTATCACCTCTGATGCTTTCAAATTTGTATCCAAGAATATTCAGAGGCGAAAAGAGGGAGATATGAAAGGAGATGACTACAGAAAATGGAGAAGGTAGAAAAGGGAATGCGATTGTAGTCAGCACAATTTCATTAACAACAAATTTTTCACTCTTTGGAAAGGCTCAGATTCTGTGCAAGTCGAGAAATATTTAGTATTCATTAATTTAGGGAAAGATTGTTGAATCAACGTCCTAAGAAAGATCAATGGCGGACGAACCAGAGAAGAAGTCAAATCGGGTTAGTTATCATATCTAATTTGTTACGCACTCCCTTTGGTTATTCAGAAGAAGAAGGCAGGGTTTGGTGGAGGAGAAAGGTTCGTCAATGGCGGACGAACCAGAGAAGAAATACAGATGTCCGATTCTCTCAAACGGCTGTAAAGTGTTCGGTCTCGCGAGAAAGTCCAACGACGCTTCCACCTACGAAGTGCGAGGAAGGCGTCACGGTCATCGACTCCGTCGCGTACGACTCCGATTCCGACACCGGTGAAAAACTCTTTCGAACAACAGATAATAGTAGTCTTTTTGTTAATACTAATTATCTAAGAGGGTAAACTTGTTTATAATTCGCTCTTCTACACTTGGCAGGGTTACGTGGGTTTAGAATATGATATGATTGGTGACTTTTGTTGGATTATTGTGTCTTACTATATGATAGCATTAGGCGGTATGGCGATATAACGGAATTTGGATTCTTGTTAAACTATATTTGATTCATTCTGCTTTTTTAGACCTTGTTATGGTATCCATTGTTGAATATGATGCGCTCATGCTCATTGCTTAATTCAGGGTTTTGATGTTGACGTATTCGAGGATAAGGTCATTGTGAGTCTATACCGTGTTCGAGATGCAGTGTTCAAGCAACATTATAGGATGTATGAGGAAGCAGCTGAGTTTGCTATCACTCAATACAACGAACAAAATGTAATACTCTCTTGTTCCTGATTTTGTATATGTTTTCCTTCATTTCTCCTTTCTCTTTCTCTTGACTGTAAACAGTGTTGCTCCTCTTAGGATTCAAAGTTAGAGCTTGCCAAGGTTTTGAAGGTGAATGAGCAGATGGGGACACGTATATACTATTATCTCACTCTCGAGGCCAAGGAGAAGGATGCGTATGATCGTGATACCACCAAGATATATCAGACGAAGGTTTGGGATCGTTTTAAGATCAAAGAGCTTATACTTTTCAGACTTGCTCCTGAAAAGTCACTCCAGTCCTCCAGATGAGGTAACCTTCTAGTCTCTCTGTGCAAGATGCGAGTTTTCCTATCATTTCTTTGGGGGTTCCTATAGTTCAGTTTTCCTGCATCTCATAAAGGATCAGCTTCATATGGTCAAAAGGAAACCACATAGCAAAGGTTTAGTGGCATTAGCATTACAGCTCCAGCTTCATGTATCTCAGCTTAGAAGAATCATCCGATAAGCTTCCTGGGTTGAAGAAATCCCTGCCGCAAGGTCCATCTATTCCCATAAATCGTACACCATAGCCATATGCGACCTCCTCCTTTGCCTGATAAGGTCTATCTTTCCTTTAGTCTCCTTCCCTAGCCGGCCAAGCCAACTAGTCCACTCATAACTTGGCAGTGCAGAACTGAGATCTCATACAAACCTGCCATAACAGCCTTGCTAAGTTCACAGGAAAAGAACAAATGATTGCAGTTCACCATGCCTCCGACACAGAAACACAGCTATTTTTCTCGAGGATTCCCTTCTGGAATAGTCTGGCTTTAGTTTGAATCCCGTCCTTTAAAATCAATCAGCATCCAAGCTGTGCCCGGGGGCATATATCCCAGATTGTCCTCCACCAAGGAATTTTGTGTGGATTTTCATACCCAAGGTGAAGTTTTCCCTTGAATGCCCAAGATTCTCTCACTTTAAGCCTTCAAGGTAGTACTCATGTATGTACCCAGGTAACCCATGGCCTTTTTTTCCCAAGTCCGCATATAACTTAGGAGCCATGATTGGTTCCAGCTTATCAACTCATTGAGTCCAAGCCTCCTTTATTCCTTAGGTATACACGTATCATCCCAAGAAACCAACGCCATATACGCATTTACAGCAGTTCCAGACCACAAAAATTGCAGAAGGTTTCTTGTCAATCCCTTGCAGGACAGTTTTAGGAATAAGGGAAATTCGAAGGCAGTATACTCGACATCTCGAGACTGCAGTATATTCGCATGGCTTCAGGCCTGTATAGTAGGTATAGCACGTTTGCTGGAAAATCAGAATCGCGAAAAAGTTGGGGCACTTTTGTACTCGAGTGATATGTTATTTAACCATGTAAGCCAGGTGCGAGGAGTTGGAAGAAGTTTTTTTATAAAAATAAAATATATGGGGACACTTTTTTTTTTACAGGTTTCTATTCTGATTTTCATCTCAAAGCAATTTATCTCAATTATCTTGACTTGTTAAGTGTAACCAATTATATTATCTCTCTCGAATCTGGGAGGTTTTTTATGAATGCTGACATCATATTTTTCGACTTTGCAAAATGATCAAGAAGCGCATCGAACTTATTCTCTTAATAAGTTGTCTACTGATTGTGGTGGTATATTAGTTTCAATCTTTTGAGCCTTGTTCATGTAGCGTAGGAAAGCTTGGGAAGTTGCATTGCGCTAGTGTATGAGCAGAAAGACTGAAACAGCTTGCTTGCCAGGCGTGATTATAATAGATAAGTAAAACCATTTTGGTAGATTCGGCTTTTCTCAGTCCGGTATTCCTTGACCATTTTGTGTGCTTCACAGTTCAGAGTCGGAAGAAGGTACAGCTTATGACCCGTCCTACGCCAAGAATCTATACTACGTGCATGGTCTCATGTTCAGCGCTTGAAGTGGCAATTGTAGTATTCGGTGTAAGGTTCCAATTTTATTTTTTTTCCCACTGTTATCCTCTCCTTTTTCCCGTAATTGCTTGCTGGTCAATATAAAGATGCCATGGACGGCCAGTGTGATCGAATGAATTTCATTCGATCGATTGGCTCACCATGGAATTTGATTCGGCTATATTACGTAGAATAGAAAATCGCGGTTATAGGTATTCTCGCTTACAGCATAGCCAAATAGGGCTTATGCACTGTCCTGCTATACGCTGCAGGTCAAAAACATTTTAAGGTTCAAGGAAAGAATTTCGAATTTGGAGGGAGATACGCCTGGTGTATACTACTCAACAGGACTTTCGTGAAAGGTTTTTCTTTTTTAACATGTTAGCCTTAGACTTTAAGTTCGTGTGCGGATTAACATGTTAACATCACGTTACGCGCTTGGGTTCCAAATTTCAACGTAGTTGTTGGAAAGAGAACACTTCTTGGCTTATTTATCTAGCTAGTTGCAATTACTCAAACCTACTTAGGTCATGTTGCCGATTTTTCTCCTCGATCAACAAGAAAAAATAAAAAATAACACCTCGAAGCCTGGTCTATATAATAAGACATTGATTGCAGTGAACCTCACACGAATTACTTGTTGATCTCTGCTAAAGAGTCACCATGAAGCATCATCACCAGCACCACCACGGCCATCAGCATCATCACCACAGTCCTCAACGAGACTTGAAGCACCACAAGCACCTTGAGCACCTCGCCGAGGCCACTGCTCTTGCTGCTAGTGCTTACGCTTTGGTAATTGAACTACTACCTTTTCATCTCCTTGTAAAGAAGGATTGATTTGATGATAAATTATCTTTCAACGAACTCATAGGGGTTCGAAACATCCTGAGGACTCGAACCTTATACGCGAATGCCTGTAACGATATTACTGAAGTTTCTTTTTACCTGCAGCACGAGAAGCATCAGATCAAGAAAGACCCACAACATGCACATAGGCACAAGATAGCGGAGGAGGTGGCGGCCACCATTGCGCTAGGAGCTGCTGGATTGGCGCTCCATGAGCATCACCTTGTGAAGGAAGCCAAACACCAGATCAAGGTGGAGAGGCACCATCATCATCGTCACCACTACTGATCAATGAAATCTGCCATGTCCAACCTATCAATCTCCCTCCAACACAGATTCCAGCTCCTTGATATATATGTTACACATGTAAACTGTGTGATATGTTTGTAAAAAACTGCCGCATGGTCTTGTTCGTGTGAAGATAGGCCATCTTATTACGAATAATGAATAATTTGAATCTCCTGCCTCTGTTAAGCCATCATATCATATTGTTCACCTCATATGCCGATGATGAGTCCGCGTCACTACCTTCTGATGCCTGAATAAGTAAGTAATGTAATCTATGTAACGCAGGAGTCGCAACACAGCAATTACTAATTCTTTTTTCTTTCCAAGACAGCGTTTACCTTCTGTTTTAAAACCAGCGGAAATCCTTCTGTTTTGAAACCAGCGTAAATGGATTAAGCGTTCCGCAAACTGCAAAGGAATACTACTATGAAAGTACAGATCGCTTTCTAGTCCGTACATACAAATGATACAAGCTGGAAAAACCAAACAGCGACAACCAACATTACTAGCATCAACACAAGCAAAAGAGAACAGGCTAGATACAAGCTATTCATTGTCACTAGAATCTTCGGCCACATTAGTTAAGTCCTCGATAACTTTCTCCACAGCGGCTTCCACTGCTGAAGATCGCAATTCCTCAATCTCCACCAGCAACAACTGATCAGAAACCAGGCTACTTGCCTGAAGTGCTTTTGGACATCCTGAAGAGAAAGGCATGCCCTTGTCCGTTGAAGCGAAAGATAAATTGATAATGCAACAGAGAGAAGCGATGAGGAGGAACCAAGATCTGTTCCACACAAGTACCTGCTGAAGGGCATACACAACGCGCTCCCATGCTCTTTATGTATTGCAATACTGCAGACTTCTCGTAAATATGCTTACAGTCTCGGCTGTTGAGAATAAGAGAGAAAGTGCAGCGATCATACACCACAAGAATGACTATGCAATAAGACAGACAGACTTGGCTACATCTCTACATACTACAATAAGCGAAAATAAACTATCGCCCATTCTTCGAAAAATGAGACAAAAGCAAAAAAAATTGCACTAATCAGCCTCTGGCAATCTACATGCTTCAAGACAAAATTCTAGTTCATATGAAAGGAGAAGTTTACCTTCTAACCGGTTCTGCTAGTTGTGTTACAGACTTCCCGGAAATAGGACAAGTAATATTCAAAATGCTGCCTTGAGTGCAGGTCATAACAATATCTGCCTGCTCTTCACCAGGCATTGGTTGTCCAGCATGATGAACATTCTGCAAAATGAATTCAACGAAAGAAAATTAATCTTAACCCCCGTAAATATGAAGCCAAAAAAAAAAAAGGTCATCATCCCAGGAACAAAACTACTTCTTTACCAGCATATGTTTGTCCCTGAATGTATGCATCCCCAAGACAAAACAATGCATATATCAGATATTGGCCCATAGAGAGCTATCGACAGAAAAAGGGAACAAGAGTGAAGCAGGAAAGTGGTGAAACTTAGAAAGATGCAGCGGGAAGGATAGCAATAGAGGGAAAACGAAAAGGACAAGCTACTGCACAGCAATTGCAACCGATGAATTGGCTATTGACTCTCATCAATAAGTAGAGTCAAGATTGGATTGAACGAGTAGAGCTTGGGGGATGAGCCTTCTCAGTTTTGTGAAGGCACAACCAAGGCTTTTTAAGGTTGAGGACAAATGAAACTCATAGTCTATCAGAGAAAATGGTCCATGAAGAAAGGGGAAAAACAAAAGGATTTAAAGTATATTCACGATATATCCACGCTATGAGTTTGAAGCCCAATGAAATTTCTGGAACACAACAGTCAATGAACACCATCACAACCACATATAAGGAAGGGCAAATTACACCAAGAATTTTGGTGCTTACTCCACCATATCAAACAGATGAATGCCGAAAATTGTATGACCAACTGTTGCAAATTAGCATCAAGAAGAAGTTGTTCAAATCATTTCAGGACCCAAATGTTTCTTTCTTTCTTTCTTTCTTTGTTTTTTTTTTTTTTTACCTCAACATTCATTTTTCATGGCCACTTTTAAACAGAAACCAAATTTAACTGCAAAATATGAACTGCTTGCCTATCTCATAAATAACAGATTACTTGCTTCTAATGTGTGGAAACAGATCATGCACCCTAAAATAGCAGCAGAAATCTAAATCATAACTTCAAGAACAGAAGAACAAGCAGACCCAAACTGCTTCTCTGAACTGGCGTAACAATTGCTGGTTTTGAGGGTCCGAAGATCTGCTACGCTTGATTTTTGCGAGCTCGTCATCAAACAACTTCTTAAAATCAGTCAGCTGCACCAGTCAGAAGATCAAGAAGCAGACGGTGAAAAGCGCTAACTAAATTAACTCACAGAAGACAAAGAATGGAAAGAACCTCCGGCCCAGGTTGGTAATTGGTCTCTAAAGATTGCATTAAGTCGGAGAAGTCCACACAGTTCTCATAGTCATCCAACAACTCTTTAACCGACTTTTCAAGCTCTTTTACCTGAAGTATTATCAGTATCAGGCTAACAGTTGGACAATAAGCTTTGAAAGTGATAGATACTAATGCTACAACAACCAAATAAGAAGATCAACGAATTAACTGACCAACAAAGAAAAAAAAACCTTCTATAATAGAAAGCTTAATGAGAGAAACAACTCCACTCCCCCGCTACAACCAGGAAAAACTCAAAAATGCATTCTCATGAGAGACTAGAATCCACAACATAATGTATGACAATCAAAGATTCACAGCATTCCAAGTCAGAAAATGAAGAGAAGACGAATTGTACCAAAGTAGGATCAACATATATAAATCATTTTTCCCATATGGAGAGATGTTCAATAAGGCAAAAGGATTGTTTGGAAGATCCAACTCACGGTAGTGAAGCTGTGAAAGAAGATTCACTGTATCACAATAATCAAGCGTAGTAAAATCGTTTGTCCTCGATAAATTCCACTACTAAAAAATGCGAGTAGAATGAAGCCCTGCACGCAGCATGGCGCTCTTCCACATTGAGGATCATCACACACACACACACACCCCACACACTATCAGCAGCTTCATCAACGGCAAATTCAAATAGAGCAAAAAAGAAGGTTGTGGATATCCCAAAAGGACGAAATCCAGCTAATGACAATACACAAAATACCAATTTTTTTCTGATTCCATGAGCATTGCAAATGTTACCCTACTCTCCCCGTCTCACCAACAATTCACATATGAAAATCAATCAAACCCGACTCCCTCTCATACAGTTAATTCACGACCACTCTGCTCCATAATCACCTCTCAAACTTAACCCAAAAAAGCCACAATCATCATGAAATCAAATTACCAAATCGGTCTGGTTCTGTTTCTCCAACTCGACCGCGATCTCCTTCATCGTTCCCACCGCTCTCCGAAACTCCTGCACCCAAAACACCCCCCAAATCAACTCAACCCTAAACACCAAACCATGTATCAATTCCAAAACAGTTCATATCCCTATTTATTGAGGCTAGGGTTTTGGGGAGAGGTGACTCACAGCGATGAGGGATTGATTGTCAGAGTAGATTGTTCTAGCTGCGTTCTTCACTTGCCGAATCATGGCGTCGCTGGCGCCGCTGAATGTCGGCGTCGACGTCGACGTTGACGCCATTTTTTGGGGTTGGGGTTTTGGGGGGAGACGAGGGGTTGTGGTTTTTGAAGAAAAGCGTGGGAAATGTCGAAATTAAATCAAATTAGTTTATCGATCGATCGTATTGAACTCCATCGAGTAAAGGAGGATTAAGTTTTGTCATTCATGGAATCATGGTTGGTATTCCTTGTCTTATTTACAGTCCCATTAAACCTAAAGCGTTTTTTCACGAAAAAAAAAATCAAATAATTTTTGTTTTTCTCATTAATAATTTTATTCAAATTTTGAATGATATCTGAACAAATCAAACGTCATTTTATTCAAAATTATCTTAAAATATCAAATCATATATCTTAATATTGAAAAAAATTCTCAAAAAATATATTAAAAAATCTTCATTCAATACAACAAGAAAAAAATAATTCTCATAAGAAAATCCCCTCCATCATCGAGTTGTTTCTTCCTCTTTAACTCTCCCTTCCACCACCATCATCATGACTCCTTTATCGTTAATTATCACCATGTCTGATCAAATAAAGCGAAATCAAACACTCAATTCAATCAAAATCGATAGCTAAATATAATCCATTGTAGAATCTCAAACATCGTTCTATTTATACAAAAAAAAATCAAGTATAAACAAGATGAAAATAATAAATTAGACTTCAATTATTCGAATTTTTTAAAGAAAATTGAAATCATATGATGAAAACATGATATTCATATTACCCAACATGATTGAAACGGAAATATTAAACTGATGCACTGTTTGGTTTGTATAGACGTATTGTTTAATCGAAATAGTTTGGAAGTTGTATATTTTGGGGTTTTTATTTTCAGATTGTATGTTTTGAGAATTATTTTATAAAACATGTTCTTAAAGGAATTTTTTTTTATTTTATGTCAATAAAGTAATTTTACTACAGTATATATTTAAGATAAATAATGAATTTGTTTTTGAAATACATGTTAAATGTTTAAGAGTGTAATTACTAAGCAATGCTGCAATTTTCACAAGACGAAAGAGTATAATTGATCGAATAAAGAATGGTTATTTTTGTGATAAATAAGTATTTATTTTATCCATCCCAAATTAAATGCAACCATTTGAATTGGAGTGGAATTTTATGTGTGTTGATTTTTAATGAATTTTAATGAAAAATATATATTCATATATTGGTAATGAGATTTAGTGTATCAGGTGTGACAGAAAATAATAACATACTGATTTGAGTATGATTGATTTTGTATTTTTAGATAAAACACTCATATAAATATTACAAGTATTTTGGGACAACCCATAGAAAAATATTGCATGTATTATTGGACGCAGTGAGTATTACTTCATCTTATTTAGTGGTGACGGTTTACAACACCTCTGAAGAACACAAAAAATAATTTTTGATAAGTACTATCTCCCTCCCATAATTTACATAAATTTCATACATTTTGAGACATTTTTGATTTTATTCTTATCGATATCAAAAAATATTTTTTTTCCCAGGATTAAACTTCACAAGTTAGTCTATCATTAATATTGCATAATTATTTTATAAAAAATTATATTTGATCATTATAAACTTAACATACAAATAATACTTTGTCGTAAAAATTAAGGGATGAAGAATAAAACTAGAGATATTCCATCCTACTTAGGGTTGTACACGAATCGAACTGAGACGAGTGTTAACAAATTCGATCTCGAATTTTGACTTTTCATTTCGAGTCGAACATCAGTCGATCTCGAGCACTAATGAAAAACACAAGCTCAAATCGAATTTGAGTATGTCTCTTCGAATTTCGAACTACTCTTCAAGTAGTTTGTCGAATATTGAATCGAGTCAAACCTGACTGAATCAAGTTTAATCCAACCTTTTTTTATTGGTGTTACTTGGATTTTAATTTGTTGTTTATAACTTATACTCATGTAATGTTACTTACATCATAAAAATCTACTAAAGTACACATCAAATATTATAGAAACCTATTAATCTATAAATAAAAATGTTCTTCAAAAGAGAGAAATAATGAATGACAAATAAGAAACACAAAAGAAAATAAGACCATATAGTCACATTAACCAGTAAAATAAAAAATCTACTACATGTAAGGTTATATTAGAAGCTTGCAAGCCTAACAATTGTTACGATCTATAAATCTTAACAAACTTATGAAAAGTAGAATAGTTATTACTTATATATGCATAATAGATATTATCAAACTTATGAATCAACATTATAATAGGAATCAATAAGAAATACAATAAATATGATACATAGTTTTAAGAACAAAAATAAATTGCTAAACTCAATACAATCAATGTCCAGGAAGAATCTTTAACAGTTTTATGATTGAAATACTATATTACCTTATGCAATAGTTGTCAATTTTGTGATTTAAGTCAAATTGTTTGGTCGAACTTGATCCTACTCGCGAACCTATAGAACCCAAAATTCATGTCGAGTTGATTCAAGTCGAGTCGAAACTTAATCGAGTAGAACTCGAACAATTCGCGTTCGAGTACAGCCCTAATCCTACTCGAATCATGTACTCCTCCACACATGAATAACATGATCGAACCAATTGGATTGTTGCTTTTGACTATGACGAAGGAGTACAATTCATCAAACCTTGGAAAAAGAAAGGGCCGGATACTGTGCTGAGTTGCTCCGAAATTCATTGTGAAATTCAACGACGCCGACAACTTCGACGTCAACTACAACATCGATGACGGCCTCGATCTCTCTTTCTCTCTTCTCACTTCCCATGTTATCGTCGTTGTCGTCACGATCACAATCTCAAGTCCTCATCAACAAAATTTAAAAATTGATCAGTTTCGAATTCAATCCCCGTCATTCGTCGATTCTCTTCGTATTTCGATTAATGTGATCATTTGGAATTAGTACTATTGATGCACTAATGGAATTAGTGCAACAAATGTGTTTTTCCTGGTGTAGATTGTTAGCGGAGACGTAGAGAAGGTGAGGACGTCGTCGGTTGTGGGGTTGATTAAGTATAAAATTAATTAGGTTTGATTGATTTAAAAAAAAAAAAACAAATCAAATATTTATGGGTCATTAAAAAGGAATGATTTGATATCGGATTATTTTTTTTTAAAGAAAAAAATAAAATAGTAATTAAAAACTTAGAGTGACCTTTTGATTAAAAAAATAACTAATTCATAATGAACACTTAAATATACAAAGTTGCATTTATTTTATTTTTATTAAACTTTGATTTTTTTAATATCGAATTTGATTGGCCATGTATTAAATATATTCTCATTTATGATTATCAATTAAATATATTTAATATATATTTGACACTTTATTTTTTTAAAATCCAATCTATTATCTATTATATATATAGTTATCCTAAACTATTAGATGATAAATCATCAGATGATATGTCAAGATATTATCAAAATTTGGATAATTTTAATTGAAAATCTACTAATTTTGATTTATTTAAATTAAAAAAATTTGAAATCCAAACAATGATATATGAAAAATCATACAAATTTTTAATTCAGTTTATTTACATCAAGTAAAAAGGCCAATATAAGAATCTTATAAAATTTATTATCCATAATTTATGGAGTTACACTACGAAAAACTATCACATGGTACGTCAGAATATTAACAATTTTTTAAAAACTTTTAATGGACAATCAGATAATATATTTATTTAAAATCTTCCAATTTTTTAATTTTGTTTATTTAAATCAAGTAAAAAATAAATATAATAATCTTATGAACAAAATCTTTCATATAAAATATTCATATAGAAGATGATAATAAATTTATATTTTAAATAATAATTCAACAATGTAATGTAATAGTTTTTCTTATAACAATAATAAAATTATAGCTAATCTCATCCGCGAAGATATTATAAGATATAATTTCACAACACTATCAACTACATAACATATGGAGTATATTATTATCTTATTAGTAAAATTAATAATAGTTTAGCTATTTTTTATTTTTATTATTATATTTTTCTTTACATTAATGAACTGTACATATACTTTATTTCATTTTATGAATCGATTTTTAGACTATTATATTTCTGTATCTTTTAGCTCAAAATAATAATCTATATTGAGGAATTATATAAATCATATGCGTAAATCATAATGCTTAAATCATGTAATTAAAAAATATTAAAATCAATAAGAAAACCCGTTTAATGTAAAATTACATAGATAAATATGTTGATTCATTATGAATACTATTTATCTATATTATACCTATCTATCCGTGCAGTGCATGGGTTAGTATTCAAGAATGTTTCAAATATGATAAAAAAATACAAAATATTAAATATAAATAATTTATAGTGTTATTTTTAATTAAAGTTATCATCACAAATCAAACAAAATAATATAATATAGGTTTAGAATAAGTAGGATTATGCATTTCTTATAAGAATGAATATCATATTCTTTTCTTCTTTTTTTATGAATAGATACAAAATTTAACACTACTCTTCTTCAATAATCTTAAATCATATTATTTAATACTTATTTATACATATTATCCTCAGTAATACATTACTCGAAGTTTAAACTTAGGAACAAATACCATTTTGCCATACATAAAGAACCCCATTGCTAGGCGAATACAGTTCAGAATAAACAACATGGAGGTAATGTTTAGTCTCTTAAAAATATAAGATACGAAAGTATGAACAGGGAGTTGGTAAAATAGAAAATTATGGCAAATGGCACTAAAAAAAAAAGATTTTTAGCAACGGCATAAAAATATGACTGCTTATTTTCATCACAGAATATTATTGTTCATGATATATCCGTTTCACACAAAAATTATGGGAAAAAGAATATAAGAGAAAAAAAATTTACGATGGAAAGTCAACATCCGTAGCAAAAAAATTTAGTGATGTATAGGCAAAATTTATTAAAAATTACTACGACGGATCCGTTGCAGAAATAAGTAATTTGCAACACTTCAAAAAAATTTGGGGTAAAAAGTTTTCCATAAATCGTGATTTTGCGACGGAATCCATCGCAAAACCGAAAAATATAATATTTTTATTATTATACGATATTATGTTTAAGTTGACAAAATAAATCGAAGTGTGTGATAAAATTTAAATTTCATTAATATTGTACGTTTGATGTCAATATATTATATATTATGAAATAATTTGTCGCAATTTAATTGTAAATGTATCAAAGATAAGACATAAGTGATAGCATAACTAATGTTTCGACTATTTGTTATCTTCTAAATAATGATATAGATGATTTCTATATAGTTTATTCAGTTTTGATATTTGGATTATGAATGTAAGGTTTTAAAGTTCGGACATATGATTAAGGGGGGTTAGGGTTTAGAGTTTGGATTAATTTTAGTACTTACATTAATGTGACGGATTCCGTCGCCATATTGACGTATGTGACGTATTCCATCGCTTAATATTAAAAAAAATTCAAGGTTTAAGTTTTTGACATATAAAATAATCATGTTACAAGTTAAAGTTTAAAATCATTATCCCAAAT
>LIEC01012230.1:331702-351968 GCA_001925005.1 Drosera capensis | reverse complement strand
TTGTTGCGTTTAAAAACGACTTCATAATACGATATATATATATATATATTAGATTGGTTTAGATTTTTAGTTTTTATTTTCTTTAAATATCTATCTAATAATAAAATAGACAGAGTCATGACATACCATCAAAAGATTTTGAATAATAATATATATATTAGATTTATCCCCCATGTAAGCTCAAGATGGAGTGAAAGATTTGTTGAAATAGACGTATCAGTTCCGCCAACGTACACGTACTAAAGAAATACTCCACAAGTCTAGATACACTGTGATCAACACTTTACATGATGTGTGTTTTCATCCGTAAAAGTTGAATTAAATATGTATGTATGGACGTATCAGAATTAAATAATCGATGTGATTTCTCAACGCTTAATGGGGTTTCTTCACATTTAACACGTTTTCGTTATGGTATTCTCACCATTCAATGTGGTTATTCCACACTAAATAGAGTTTGCGTTAGGCACAGTGCTAATTGAAATTATTCTCGTATGCTTGTTCATATATTTTGAGGTAATTGGAGATTCTTCTACGTAGAAGCAAGTCCAATGACAACAGTTATTTTTGGCAAAACTATTACCATGATTTGGATGGTAATAGTGTCATAATGTGTATAATTTGCTCATGATGTTCCAACCACCTTGTGCTATGATTTAGCTATCGTTGTAAAATGAATGGTTAAGAATGTTTCACATATTTTTGGATTTTTTTTTGTAATTTTGTTTATTGTTTGGATTTAATTGACTAAGCTTAGTGCTGTTGAAGAAATTATAATAGTCATTTATGTTGTCATATACAACATGAGATTTAGCCATTTGTAAAAATTGGCTAGAAAAATTGAACCCACTAGAATACAATATTTCTGAGCCATTATCATATTTTGATTGTTACAATCCATATGATTATTCCATTGGAAATGCTCCAAGGTCCCAACTCAAATGAATATAGTCATATTCATGGTAGAAATAGAAACATTACACATTTTGTCTCCCATCACCGCTATAAAACTAAGTCCAAACAATCTCTTGAAGACATCGATCTCAAATATGGCAATGTGGTTATGTGTACTCATAGCAGTGATCACCATTGCCTTCTCAATCAAACTTGTGAACAAGAGCACTAAAGCAAAGCTTCCACCATGTCCTCAGGCCATTCCCATCATAGGACGTTTCTTATGGCTAACAAAACCCATAAACCAGATTGAAAACATCCTTTGCTCTCTAAACCTCCCGTTGATCACCCTTCGTCTCGGCCTACAGACGGTCATTGTCATCAGAAGCCGCGCCTTGGCTTATCAGGCTCTGGTTCAGAATGGAGCTATCTTTGCTGACAGACCGAAATGGTTCTACTCCAGACAATTCATTGATAGTCGTCAGCTCAATGTTAGCTCTGAGCCTTATGGCGCTACCTGGCGCATCTTGCGTCGCAACATTTTTGAGACCCTTCACCCTTCTCGCACCAAGCCTTACTCCCATGTTCGAAAGCGAGTTCTAGATGCCCTCCTCTCTCGTTTGGAGTCTGATGCTCGGGAAGGTCCAGTTCAGGTGATGGATCATTTTCATTTCACGATATTTTGCTTGATAGCTCGAATGTGCTTTCGTGATGATCTCGAGGAGGGTCGTATCAATGAAATCAAGGCTATCCATCGCCGCCTATTGTTATCGTTCAAGAAGTATGAGATACTCCATCTCTGGCCGGCATTGACGAGGATTGTGTTGCATCCTTGGTGGAAAGAGTACTTTGAGAAGAGGAAAGATCAAGTAGAGGTGATACTCCCGCTCATACTAATGAGAAAACAACAACAAACGGCTAAGAAGATGTATAATGTGACATCTTACGTCGATACCTTGTTGGATTTGGTAGTACGAGTGGATGGTAATACAAGGAAGTTAACCGAACAAGAATTGGTGGGTCTTTGTTCGGAGTTTATAAATGCCGGCACAGATACAACAGTAACCGCTTTGCAATGGATTATGGCAAATATAGTCAAGTACCCGACAGTTCAGGACAAGTTATACGAAGAAATGAGAAGTGTCATCGGAGTCGACAACAAGGAGATTAATGAAGAAGATCTTCCAAAGTTGTCTTACCTTCGAGCCACGGTTCTGGAAACATTAAGGCGGCACCCACCAGGGCACTTCGTGCTGCCCCATGGGGTGACGGAGGAGACAGAATTAGGAGGTCATTTGGTACCCAAAAATGCCATGGTGAATGTCATGGTGGCGCCTATAGGGCGAGACCCTGAAGTGTGGGAGAACCCTATGGAGTTCAAACCTGGGCGATTCCTAGACGGAGGAGAAGGAGGAGCTCATGTGTTTGATATCACCGGGAGCAAGGAGATTAAGATGATACCATTCGGGGTAGGAAGGAGGATATGCCCGGCTTATGGCTTGGCGATGCTGCATTTGGAGTACTTCGTGGCGAATTTGGTATGGAAATTCGAGTGGAAAGCAGTCAAAGGAGACGAGGTTGATCTGATGGAGAAGACTGAATTCACGGTAGTGATGCAACATCCTCTTCGTACAGTGATCTCCTATCGAGAAAACAAAATATGAACCCAAGATATTTGGTTTTATCAAAAACTATGATTTTTCAATAAATATTACAAAAACATACATAGAGAAGAAAATTTCCCAATTATACAATTTCATCATATTCATTTCTCTCTTTCCTTCTCGTCACCCTTCTCCAAAACACACGTCGTCATCACCACCACCACCACCGAGTTCCCAAAATCATCAACGAATTGCTTCAGATATGATGGTGAAGAGAAGTGCGCCGATTCTCTTCGATCTTCGACGATGACATCGAAGTTGTTGATTGTGATTGTGTTTGTTCTCGACCTCATCACGTTCGGGTTTGTCATCACTATCGAGCAGCATCGAAGCGCTATAATCAACATGATATATCTATAGATCTTTTTGTTTCTTGCTTTTCTTTCTTGTTTAAACTCATTCGATTACTAAACGAACCGAACAAGAATAAAATTCTTAACTCGTTTAACTAAACAGACGAACTTGAGCAAACCCCTATTCGGATTGGCTTGGTCTGAAGCTTGGGCACGAGTTCGATTTGATTAAAACTAGACAAGGACTCAAAATATATTTAATAATTGAAAAATACTTATATATATATAAAATATAAGCTATGGGTATTTACTAAGAACTCTGTAATACATGATCATTTTTATTTTTTTTGCTTATATTGAAATGAATCGAGTCTAAAGGAACCCCTAACGAGCCTTTAACGAACCCTTAACGAGTCGAATCATAAATGATCTTTAGCTATCGCTAAATGAACGAGTTTTTAAACGAGATAAGCCCTCAACGAGTTCGAGTCGAAGTTGAGTAGACCAAACAACTAAACAAGTTGAGGTCGACCGCTTGTTTTACACCTCTAAGTTGAGAGGATATAAAACAGTGAATTATTTTCCTCATATTCTTTACAGTCTAATTTAATTGTAATGCATTCCCTGTGTACATTTATCGATTTGAAGTTTGATTTGCGTTGTGAGACAATCGAATGTCATTTTTTGAAAAATTATCGTGAGACACAATGATAATTTAATTTGAATTATATATTTCAATTTGAGATCAATGACATAATTTTCTTACATCATTAAGGCAAAAAATAAAACGCATTAAGAGACATATTCAATAATAAAAAAAGATTCACGTTATAATACCTCTGTGTCATAATTATTGTAACTTTTCACTTTCTATGTATTATTCTGTAAATAATTTGAAAATTTTCGTTATTCATTTAAAAGATACGATTTATATTTTTTATTAGTCTCAATTTGAAATATATAACATTTACATACTTTTTTCTTAAAAGAAATATTTAATTTTTTTATAAGATCGATCAATTCTTATATATATATATAATTAAAAAATTATAATCTTTTTAAATAATTAAATTGAAAGGAGGGAATAGATTCGGATGTCACCTACAATAGATTCAAAATTGGCATGTTTCAATGGACTCCCCTCGTGAGTCGTGACTAATAAACCCTCGCATGTTCATCATCAGTTCAGTGACGATTCCCGTCAATCTCTCCCCAATTCGTCGTTAATCCACGTTCATCTTAGCCTATTCATCTCCTCAATCTTCAAATCAAACCGTATCATTGTTCTGCGATGAGGAGAAGATCGAGCCATGGCGACGAATTTCAGGTAATCCTGCTCATTATTCGTTCACTTCCATTTTAATTTCATGTATTTGTGTTTTATCTGTTGATTTTTTAAGTCTTCATCTTCGTCGTTTTTCTGTTGATCTGATCTGTGATTGTTATCTGCTTCGGATTCGATTCGATTTCAATAAAAAGTTTGAGAAAGATGACTAATAGGGATTGATAACCCCGTTACAAGTAAAATAAATCATTCCTATGTTTATTTGCATTTTTTTTTTTACATATCTTTTTTGGTTTAGCATATCAAAGAGTACAAACAACTTGCTATTGAGATCAACATTGGTTGTTAGTGGTGTTGTTCTGTCCTGGGGATAATTCGAGCCCGGAGTGGATGTTCCATGAGGATGAACGGCGTGTGCTTTTCTGACATATCAATTTCGTCGCCCTCTTCGGGTTTCCATTCGAATCTCAACACCAAGTTGGCCACAAAATATTCCAAATGCAATATTGCCACTGCATACGCTGGACAGATCCTTCTTCCAGCCCCAAATGGCATCATCTTTATCTCCCGGCTGCCAGTTATATCGAATGCTGCTTCTTTTTCCTCCAAGAACCTCTCCGGTTTAAACTTCATCGGCTCGTCCCATATCTTTGGGTCATGTGCAATCTCTGAAGTCATGACATTGAATGTAGCACCTTTAGGAATGGTATATCCTCCCAACTCCACGTCCTCGGTCGTCATATGAGACAGCACAAAATGCCCTGGTGGATGCCGCCTAAGTGCTTCTAGTATCACTCCTTTTAAGTAAGGCATCTTGGGCAAGTCCTCTTCATTAACCTCATCCGCATCTCCGACAACACGCTTAATCTCTTCTAGCAGCTTTGCTTGTATATCCGGATACTTGACAATATTAGCCATTATCCACAGAAACACCGCTGAACTCGTGTCGCCGCCAGCTGTTGCAAACTCGACGCATAAGCTGACCATCTCATCCTCTGTTAGCTTCCTTTTCCTTCCTTCGTCTTCCAGTACCACCTCAAACAGTGTGTCCACGTAGACGGGCAGATTGTAGCATCTATGATCCTCCTTTTCCTTCATTGCTATTTCTGGATTATCTTCTTCTTGTTTTCGTGCTCTTATTAGAGGAACAATTTCATTCTCGATGTCCTTCCTGATGTCAAGGAACTCCGTCAAACGGTTTGAGAACAGAATCTTGCCTAGTAGAGGGAATTGATCGATTACCCCGAATCGCTTTGAAGACAGCATGTGCCGCTGGATGGCATTGTCTATTGCTCCGACCTTTGTGTCACTTATCCCTTCACCATAGCACATGAAGGAAAGTAAGGAGAACACTGCATGATGCAAATGATGAAATACATCAATTGTGCCTCCTTTAGGGTCTGCGTCGCACTTCGAGTCAGCCTTGAGGCAGTCAATAAGGATGTGGAGTGCCTGCTTGCGGGATCCAGAATAGTACTTGACACGGGAAGCATGTAGAAATGTCGATATGTTGCGCCGTAGGATGCGCCATGTTGGACCGTACATGGCTGTACTGATATTGTGTTGATTGCTGCTCATGATTTTGTTAGTTAGTAATGCCTTCGGACGGTCGGCAAAGGCTGCACCATTTTGAATTAGTGCCTGATGGGCAAGAACGGGGCTAGACACCATAATAGTGGGGTAGTTGAAGGGCACGGTGATGATTGGACCGTACTTGGCAAAAATAGATCGGAACTTTTCCTCTATCTCATTACCGTTCTTTCCTAGCCAGCCCAAGAGGCCGAGGTGTGACGGCCTTGGGGGAAGTGGAAGCTTCTGTTTCTTCAGTTTAAGTTGCGAATCATGTGAATTGTGGAACAAGGATTTGAAGATGGCAATGAAGCAAATAGTGACCAAGATAAGAATCCATGACTCCATTTTTTCAATGTAATATGGTGAATGAGTTACATTGTCGTTGCGGTCATACAATTTATAGGACGATATTGTAGGGCAACCTCACTAGCTGTTAGTTTCCTTTTTATGTTTTATCGAATTCTGTATTAAGGTCAAAGATGTCATTGTATCCTATTTGTCAGTTGTTAATGCTTATCTCGTAGCTCATCTCTTTTATGTATTGATCGAACTCAACCACAAGGAAAACATTGTTCTGCTCAATCACGTCTTTTACCTTTGCCTTAAATAGCGTTTTACCTCCCTATTCTTTGTCCACTCCCCCATTTCTTTTTCATTTTCAATCCTATTCAAAGCCTTCAAGGATAATGACAGGAGAGTAATGTGAAAGAGCACACTTTTTATAAAAGGTTGAGTTGTAGCAATTAGAGTCAAAGCATCTAAGAGAGATTGACAGAGAATACCCATAGTGATTTACCCGTAGGATGGTCCTCTTTATAATGATAGATGGCAAAAGCGAGGTTTTTCTTTTGTTTTTGAAGTTGATTTATTGTTTCATTTTCTTTGAGCGATGATGTGATTTATCTCTTTTTTTTTTTTCTGTTTTTATGAAAACTTAGGTGACTCGTCTACTTTATAACGAGATGGCCCTGTTTCAATAACTAAGATGTTCCAGTTAGCTGCTACTCGTAAATTGGGGCAATATGTGGAGTAAGAAAGCGAAGGTACTCTGGTTCAGAACATGTAAGATGTATATGTATGACTAGTCAAGTTGACTAGTTATCAAAGTTAGCATTCTCGTTTGACTTTCATTAGTTTGATCTTATCATCTTGCCTAGGATGTCTTAGCAGTTGCAAATAATACATTACACGATTAAGTCTACCTTAGCTACCATCATTACTAGCTTATAATACTTGAAGGTTCAAATCGATACATGCTGTTCAAGGAAGCAATATTGATCTTATCCACTTTTACGGAGGTTCATATCGAAAGAGTTTTTGATAGAGTTTATGGGGCACGTCTGTTATAAACTATGTTTAGTCCTCTTTTCCTTTTCTTGGATAGGTTTACCCCTCTATTTGATTTCCGCTTATTTTGGCCAAAGGATTCTGATATACACTAATATGCTCCTCTATACATTAACATCAAGTATCCACATGCTGTAGTTTCATGCATTAGGGATGAAGTGAGGGAGGGGATGCGATTGGCCTGGTAGTGATTTGTAGACAGTAGCTTTGTTATGAGCTTACAACCTTTATGTGCATACTGCATAGTACTTATGAGATGGATTGCGAGGATTTGCCTGCTAGTTATCATAATTGAGACAAAGCTGATGCTTCTTTCTGATAAGATTGAGATAAGGCTTCTTGCTGTTCAACTTGCATTTTCCAATTTTCATACTAACTTAAGTCAAATCACCTCTATCCCTTTTAGTCGGTGTTCAATGTCATATGCTATGTTGCTGGGTCGGACAACAAGGAAGATCGTTCATTTTATTAGAACTCTTGGATATTTAATTGATTGGTCCAGTGCATCTTAAGGTTGTTTTTAACAGTTTCTAAGTTCTAAAGTTTTTTTGCTCTGGAATGATATTTTCTAGAATGTGATTCATCTCCTATTTTTTAATGGAAGCCTGGGTGGTTCATTTGTAGCGTCTGGAAAGTCCAGGTTTAATAACTACGATGGTCCTGGGTATTGGCGGCAATAACTTGTTAATTATGCTAACCTATGCACCCCTCCATCTTTCCACTTATAATCATGCACTAATGCGGTCTGTGTGTTATCATTGCCAAGTAGACTAGCTAGTAGTAGTAGTAGTATATGTTTATGCTTTTTACACGCACACACCTGATAAGTAATTTATTTATTTACCTTTTCAAGTTCAAGGCGATGCAGCTTTTTGCGGTACCTGATGAACCACCGTAGATCACCTTTATGAAGTTTAGTTTATGATTCCTGATTTTGTTCTTTTATTTTTCAATTCTCAAGTTTTTTATATTTCTACACTTCTTAGCAATGTCGATATAGAAATTCCTTGTGACAGCTATGAACTATCACACCTAAGAAAGATCTAGGAATGCACCGTGTTTGGTCATAGCAATTCAATTTCTTTAGTGTTTATAATATCATAATGAGCTTTGGATTTGCCTATTGTCAAAATAAAAATAAAAATTGCATTTGCCTGAACAGGTTCTCAAGTTCTTGAATCTGTTGGTGCTCGATTCCTATGGCTGCCAGTAGTCTTCCTATGTTTTATGAGTTTTTTGCTTGAGATGGTTTTCTCAGAGCTTCGATTGAGAGTAGATGAGGGAGTCCCCTAAGGTTATGCCTTTTAACGTACTGCCTTCTTCTTCAGAGAGATTTGTGAATGAGTGTAATGCACTGAAGTTACTGATCCTATTGCTTCGAAGCATTTTTATTTTTATTTTTTTGTTTCTTTCTCAAATCACATAACCGAGTTAGCAGCCTGATGCCTTTTAACTGAAATCTAAAATGTTTCCTGGTTGTTGATGAAAATGTAGCTTGTGGAATTCATGCATATTTAGTGCATTGCATTGTTTGTGAGAGACACTGTGTCTCTGAAATGTCATAAACTGGAGTCTTTTATGTTGCTTTATTTCTTTGAAGGTGAGCTTGTATCAAATTCGATAAGGGAGTTAGTCCAACGTAAGATACTATCACTGGCCAAATAATGTCTGCATTCAAGCTTTAGGTAGAATAAGCAGCCTGATGCTTGTCGTCTTCTCGAAACAACAGCTTAACCAACTCATAGACTTACACCGGAAACAACTACTATAAATAGGTATACTACACAGATGCTAGCAGCTACTGTTGTGGGGATTGTCTATTCAACAGCAGCCTCTTTCTTCGTGGCATAGGAAGTGGTAAGTAACCCTAGAACTACCTAACAACAGCTTGTATATTTCTTCTTCTTTTTTGTTTTCATTTGTTTTCTTTCCTTCATTTCTTTTTCTTTTTTTCTTTCCTTTATTTTTCCTTTTCTGATGAGGGCTTTGTTTTGGTTGCATGAGAAAGGTAAGAGAAGTAAGAGTATTAGATTCACGTAGAAGTTGGTGTCTCTCATGATGGCGAAACTCTGCACCGTTGTCTGCTGGTATTCCCCCTGTATTTTAAGACAACACTGCAGAAGAAGATAGTTACATTTGTGATGACTTTTTTTTCCCTGTTTGCTGCCATGCATGGAAAATTTGATAGGTCTATTCTGTTTCTTATAATTTTCACCAGCATATAACCCCCAAAAAGTGGCGTCCTTGTGTCACGCGGGAAATGCTATTTAAAAGATGCCCATGCCCAGTATAATAAGATCTTGTCAAAATCCTTTCTGTACCACTTGGCACTTGTTTTATTGCTATAGAAAGGTCCAGCTTGCATGGACACAGGCTCGCTTTGTTTTGGGTGCGAACACCAAAGACTCTTTCATCTCCATTCTCAAGATGGTCTCAAGCCCAATCACAAACAAAACCTTGAGCTAATTCGAACTAAAGCTGCACACCCCAAACTCCGGTAGATAAAGAAGTGCACATTTTTTTATTTTGCGCCTGCTGCATAGAACACAGATGAGCTCTCTCCCCCTCTTCTCTTTTGACATTTATGTAGCTTGCTTGTTGGAGATCCAAATCTCCAGTTTGAGTTAGCTTGTTTGCTGCGGAGTGCTGTTTAATCCAATTGCGACGGAACTCTTGGAAATACTTGTCATTCCGATATTCTCTGCTGTTCGTGCAGCCTGACATGGTGCATCTATGGTTTGAGCTCCACCTTGGTTGAGTCGGGATAATGATGATATGTTGCTTCAGTTTAATTAATTCAGATAAATGAGTTGCCTCATACTCTCTCGCTGTGAGTTCATATACACTTGCTAAATGCGCTTAGGACGACTTTTTACCGCTATTGATATTCCATATGTGCTCTGGATGTTCATTATTTTGGTCCTTGGGGATGTGTTATGTCATGTTTTGAATCCGACTCTTGACATTCACATTGCTGATAACATGCTCACCTATCTATTGATGCTATGATAACATGCGTACTTATCTGATGTGTATGTAATGGTCTGTGAGCCGGAGCTGTTTAGGTGTGGCAAACAATTATTTTGTCACGAGCATAATGCCCATGATCAAAAGATCTCATTAGAAGTATCTCAGCCCCAAGACAGCATTAGTTGCTGATTTAGTTAGTAGCTAACTTTTCGTATCAATTTTCATGTGTGGATTGGTACTTGGATAAGTAGAATATTTATGCATTTTTTAACTGTCTGAAGCTCTAAACCTGGTACATGCTGAAAACTATATTCATAATTGCCTCATGGTTATTTTCATGTAGCGCAGTCTTGAATCTGTCGCACAATCATAGCAGCAAGTTTTAGTGATGAAGACCTTTTAACTATACATGATCCAACCATGGTTATGGAACCATGGGTAATTTGTGAACAACTTTGCTGGTATTTTGCTGATTTCTCATTTGTTGCCATATGTTTATAACCTGATGATATCTTGTACTACTAAGGGACTACTGTTTGAATGCCAACATCTTGTCTTGATGACAGTCCAGCCTCTGTATGCTGTAAGCATGCATGTCCATTGATGAATGTGTATGATCACTGGCTTGATGAGGTTGTATTGCCATTGAATCGCTATCTATGTTGTGCGGCTATTTATATGCTGACCTTTATGTATTGGTTGCTTGTGTTGGTGTGCATGATAGTATGCATGTTGTTGGTTTGCTCACCTGAACTAGTCTTGTGTGTCACTGTGTTCTTTGCACAAGCATAATGGCCTAAACTGAGTAACTTATTTGATAAGTTTGCTTGTTCCTTTCAGATCTGCTTGTTGGAAATCACACCGAATTGTTAAGATGTGGACAACTCCAAACTACTTTGCTGATCAAGGTTCAAAGAGGACTGCTCGGACAAAGCAAGGGGCTTACATGAATTGGTAAGGGCTCTTGCCCTTTTCTTGCTTCTACGTAACTCGAGCTTTTGAGAAGCTGACTGGTATGCATTTTACATGGAGATGAGAATCTCAGTTTCTGAAGAAATTGAGATTTTTCTTTAATCTTCCCCGTCTCCAATTTCTTCGGCCAATTTTTGCTTACATTGTATCCTTTTTACACATCTAGCTTTTTTATCAGTCTAGGAAAAATATGAGCTTGAAGTGGGTGCTTCATCATGACAGTGAATCCGTGCTGCTCTTCTAGATCAACCTTATCTCCCTTCACAGGTTTCCATTCAAACTTCTGCACCAAGTTGGCCACAAAATACTCCAAATGCATTATTGCTAAACCATATCCTGGACATAACCTCCTCCCAGCGCCGAATGGCATCATCTTTATCTCCCGAGTTCCTGTTATATCAACCGTGTCTTCAGCCAAGAACCTCTCTGGCTTGAACTTCATGGGCTCTTTCCACACAGCTGGGTCCCTCCCCATCTCGACTACATTAAAAGTTACGGTTGCATTTCTTGGAACCTTGTACCCTCCCAGTTCTGCCTCATCAACGACTGCATGCGGCAGCCCAAAGTGAACTGGTGGATGAAGCCTCAGCCCTTCGAAAACTACCCCTCTTACATAAGGCATCTTGGACAGATCTTCCTCTTTGACCTCCTCTGCTCCCACCACGCTGTTAATCTCCTGGATTAGCTTTTCCTGTATGGCGGGGTGTTTGACGATGCTGGCCATTATCCATTGCAACGCCGTTGTGGTTGTGTCTCCTCCCGCTGCCAAGAACTCTGAGCATAGGCCTGCAGATTCTTTTTCTGTTAGCTTTCTCTTATATCCGTCTTTATCTAATTCCAACTCTAATACGGTGTCCAGGTAAGGAGGGCAATCTCCACTGCGGAAACTACCCTTGTCCTGCTCCTGCTTCCGAGACCTTATAATGGAGATCACAGCACTCCCGGCATCTTTACTCAGGCTGAAAAACTCCTTCCATCGACGATAAAGGAAAATCTGAGTCAATGGCGGACAGAAGTCTAGTATCTGAAACTTGTGGTTTGAGCTCATGAATTTGTATAGAACTTCCTCGAGTTGATAGATCTGATGTTCATCAAAGTCGCTTCCAAAGCACATCCAGGCAAGCAAAGAGAATAAGGCGTGCTGAAAATGATCGATCACCTTGACCACACCAGCTTGGGCTTCCGACTCCGCCCTTAGGCGGTCAATAAGCATATGCAAGGACCTTCGACGGACATGAGAGTACAAACTCAGCCGAGAAGGATGGAGGAAAGTAGCGATGTTTCGACGGAGGGAGCGCCATGTAGGGCCGTAAAAGGCAGAGCTGACATTGTGCTGGTTGCTGGTACACAGTTTTATTGTGAGGGGTGCTTCTGGGCGGTTGGCAAAGACTGCGCCTTTTTGAATAAGGGCTTGGTGAGCTAGGGAATGGCTAGAGACCATGATGACAGGGTTTGAGCCGATTGGTATCGTGATGATCGGGCCATACTTTGCTAGTAAGGATCGCAGGATCGCTTGTATCTCTTGGCCGGATTTTCCTGCCCAACGTAGCAGACTGATCAGTGGTATGGAAGGCGGTCCGGGAGGGAGCTTCTTCTTCACCTTGAGTTGAGCAGTGAAGAAAAGGTGGACGAAGGGTTTGAGCATGGCTAAGCATACTGTAACGATCGCGATGAACCAGTTATCCATTTTTGTCACAGTGTTTTGTATACGCCGTCTGCGCCTTCAGTTGACGACGATGATGGTTATAGAGGAGATCAGTAGATTTTCTTGTTAAAATGATGACTTGATAACAAGATATATAGATCGTTTCACTGTGCATTTATGTATTTGTTTTCGTGGAGTTTTGGGACTATTGATTTTCATATCAAATTCGGAATAGATACGATGCATGGTCCAAAGAGTTTTGTAGAATGTGGATGGTTCACACAACTATCTAACGGTAACGTATAGCCGTAGCTCCGAAAATGCTAGCTCCATTTATAAATCTTGCTCAATATCACCTTCATCTTATTATCTCGTCGACAACAAAAATTTTGATCACATAGCTGGGAATTTTTTTTATATCAAATCAATTCTTCGTAACTTTCATAGGAAATAGTGCACCCATGAACTTTTAGGTTTCGGGGTTTCAAGGTTAAAGAGAGTGAATTCTATAGTTTGATTAAGTGTTGGTGTTTCGTATATTCTAATATGTTACTCCAGGTAACGCATATTTGTGGCTCATACAAGAACTTCACTGTATTCTCCCCTTATACTATAGAGTGGATTCGTCGTACATTACCAAATAAAGCTTACCATTTCGAGCACAAAATATTTCATTGGAGAGAGTTTCAATGTCCTCCCTCACACCAACAATATTGTTAATTCTAGTGGATATATCTATCATCCTATTCATGGCTAGTTTATATGAAGATGCAAATACGATTATAATATCAAAAATGTATATATAAGCTTATAAGATAAAATAAAAAATAAAAAAAATCAGAGAAAGATCAAGTGGTTTAGTCAACCCTTAATCATTCAAGTGGACGAAGGAATATCTACTAATAGAAACATAATCCTAATTAACACCATTCCGGGCTATGATTATTTTGGGAAGTTAATGGTCTTACTGCAGATTTTTTCCTTTCCTTTCTTTTTCTTTTTATGATCTCGTACTTGATAACAAAAAAGCCAAAGTGCGCAATAACATTATCAACAAAACAATAAAAACGGTATTAAAAAAATAAAATCATGATGCATGGCAAATGAAATATGGACAATGAAGAAAACAAAAGCTCTTCAACCACACAGAGATATCAAAAACCGCATAACTTACTGGGGAGTATATTTTAGGTGTTCGTATCATGTTAAGAGTTGGAAACAAAGTCAACTCTTATTTATATAAGACGGTTTATATTTTGTTATATTTTGAGACAACCGTAGCGAAATGATTTGTATTTCTAGAGCAAATCTTGTAGGCTACTTACGGCATTTTAAAGGGCCGTTTTCCTCAACTAACAACCAAGCTATGTACTTACGCTCTAACTAGATCATTTTAATATACCAAAACATTAATTGAATAACACAAGAATCGAATATATCAGGATGCATAATGCATAAGAGTAGGTGCGTAATGTTCTTCAAGATATGGGAATAGTATTGGACTAATCAATCACGTTTATGTTTTTAGTATAATGAAAACGGAAAATCATCCGTAAAGCAGCGTAATGACTGCTGCATATTATAGATTGGTAATTTTACATTGTAAGTTGAAAAATTTATAATGTAAATTGATAAATATGTACAATCAAGTTTTTAGTGTATTTTATAACTAAAATATGACTTGTATACATTCAACAAGTTACAGTATAAATTTCTCAAATTAAATATAATTTTTCAACTTACAATTTGTAATAGGTAGTGCGCTGTTTTTTGCAACATTAACAACACGTCGAAATAAAAACTAATATCAACAATCGCTTTTATACAACCGTTGTAGAACTCCTTATCACACACACCCATCCCATGGGTTTCACTTTCAAATCAATAGAAGACAGAATGTGATAGAAATACTATTCTATCCGTTTCAAAATATATGTAATGATTTAATCTGATATATGTATTTATATCTGTTGAATTTATATAGAATTTAATGAAGAAATAATATTGTTTTTGATGATATTGTGTTTATTATAAGAGTCATGAGTGTAATGTAATAGATAATGATTATTTTATATTTTTATATGGAAAAAAGTTATTGAATATAAAATATTATATATTTTAAAGTGATTTAAATAAATAAATATTGTATATATTATGAAACCGAGATAAAAGGGAGTAATTGCCAAATTCTAGTGTATTCACACTTCTCTCGTTACCTAAAAACCATTCTAACAAATAGAACATACTCTACCATGATAGGCCCAAATTGTCATCATTTAGCCATTTAGGCCGTAGCCAACTGGGCCGGTCCAGCACACCTGAAACATCCAACCAGAAACCAAGCCCAGCCCCAATCCTCCCTTTTGGGCCTGGACCAATAATCACAACCACGAACCGGAAACCCCCGGTTCAGCTTCTAGTTACCATATCCTCTCCTCCACCGTCTCACACCTCCGCCGCTCCCTTCTCCGCTTCCGCCTCACACGCCTCCTTCGCCGGCGACGACAAACCCTAACCGCCTCTCTCCATCGCCGCCGCCGCAGCAGCTACCGACCTCTCTATGCGAGTCTAGTTCACAGTAATTTCGCCTCACAATGGCGTCCATTTCCGCCTCCGCCATTTCTCTTTGCTCTGCTCCACCATCGGTACTTGTTGCTTGCTTTTCTCTTGCTCCTGGTAAAAGATTATGTTGAGAAAAGAAAATTCGAGAGATGACGCACAGCGAGTGATTATAAGTCTGGTTACTGCACATATTGTCAATTGGTTTTGAGTTAGAAATGATATTGAAGCCTGAAGAGATATTCGTGTGAGGGAGCGTGTTGAGAGTAGGAAACTAGCATTTGGACAGAAGTCTAGATTATAGGTTATTTCACTGATTGCCGATTGGTTTCTTCAGGTTAAGCGTCATGGCACGCTGCTTGGTGGTGTGACTCGTGGTGGTTTGCTGCCGATTGATGGTGTACAGAAGAAATTTGTGAAGTTGAGAGCGGTAGTTGTGAAGGCTGCTGCGTCGACTTCTGGCTCAAGTGGTGGTGGACGGAGGGTTTATAGGGAATCTCAGTTGTCGAATCCATTTGCCGGTGTTCAGATAAAGGAGGCTATGAGTTTTGTTGTTCCTGCTGGAGTTTTCTTGGTGGTTTCTATCGGTATGGTTGTGCTGGCTCTGACATTTTGTGTTTGTTGCTTTGATATAAGTAGTTTAGGCCATTCGTAGCTGTTTTTCTATCTATATCCGTGCAATATAGTGCTACAGTGACATTCCTTTTATTTAGGATCCAATTTTTATTCAGTCACTAAATTCTCTATATTGATTTTATATATTAAATTTTTATATTGATTTTTACTTTTATTTTCATATTATTAATTTTTCATATACTTTTTGTGATAGAAAACATTTAAATGAATTTTATTTTTAAAAAATTATTATTATTTTCAAAAAAGACATTATTAAAAATATTTTTTATTTTTGAAATTGATAATTCCTAAGCACCGAAAAAATTATTTTAAATAGTCTTTATTCTTGTAGAATTTTAAATAGCATAAAATAAGATTAAAATGCATATATGGAATGATGCTATGGTCCTCTAGAATTGAGGAATGAAGGGAGGGATAGAGAATTATATAGAGATAGGGATGGGGATTGGGAATCCATTATACGCATCATGTTTTTGCCCAAATCCTTAAATTTGAGGATAGGGAAACGGTTGCAAATGCTCTTAGTGTTGTCAACTATGATTTGTTGTTTATACTGCGATGTCGCTGGAAGTGGTCTTTGTGATTGGATTTGACTTGCGGCCGTCTTGGAGCTTAAATGTTGGCTTGCCTTTGAAGTAGTTTGGGCTTATTAAATTAGATGCCTTAGTGAAGGTTTAAAGGGTGATTCATATGGTGTCACATTGTCGGCTGAATCATTTGAAGTGTAGTAATTCAATGGCATGGGCTATAATCCGTGCCCTTGGACCTCAACAACGGGTTGATAGATCCCTTTGTCTTAACTTTCATGACTGTGCTGCTCTTTAAGGTGTTGAGGTTTATCTCTTTGGCTTGGTCTCTAATGCTAAACTGCTATTTTGCTGATTTGTGTTGTGGCTGAATCAGCTCATGTGGAGTATAATGCATCTAGTGAATGCTCCTCTTTCTTTGTTGTTGATGAAGGCATCCTAGTGGCATGGGCTAATACATTCTTTTCAGCTCACAGTTTTTTATAAACTGGTGGATGCAATCATTTCTCCAAAGCCAAAGAAGGAACAAAGTCAATCGACCACTGAAGCTAGACCTTCTGCATCAGAAATGAAGTGGTCATTTGCACCAGGCACAAACTTGATGAAGACTCTTGGTGGAATGGCACAGCATGATCCGACATTGAAGCTTGGTGAATTTGCTAAAGAATTGAGGTCCTTTAGGATCGTTGACTTGTCTGGTATATTGACAGATACAGTAGTTCTATAGCTTTACACTTGTAGCTTATATAGTTGTTCTGATGGAACCCCTGTGAACTAAACTTTTAGTTTGTTTTTTCAGATTAAATAGTTGATTCTTTCCTAAAAAATTCTTGGCCTGAATCAGAGTAGAAAGTTGTGTTTTCTTATTGTTGCTCAGAACATTTTCTTCTCAATCTTCTGCTTTGGGTTTGCATTTCTATTTCTAAGTGCTTTGCTCTTGGCAAGTGAGTCTCCTTTGCGTGATTGTAACCAATTTGTGGTGGTAGCATGTATTGCTTTTCTTGGGTCTTGTGATCTACTTTAGAGTGTTTTTTTTTTCATAATCTCACATTATTGTAGGACGTAATTTTGGCGATGAAGGATTCATTTTCCTTGCTGAAGGACTAGGATACAATCGGGTCAGAATGTCTCTTTTCTTCTATACTTCCATTGCTTGTGTGTTCAGTCTTCTTTTTTCTCTTTTTTCTTTTTTGGGTAAATTGACTGGAAATCTTCACTTAACTTACCTAAAGGCAAACCTATTTAGTGTAGGGTGTGAGATTTTTTGATGTATGAATATGATTAGAACCTCGTGGATCGAGAGGTTGTTTTCTTCTCAATTTGTGTGTATGATCAAGCATCCTTGACAATTGTGTCTGATACTAAGTTAAAGATCCTCCTGTAGAAATTACCAATGGTTTTATGGCCGTTTAATTTTGTGTGAAATTGAGATTTTAACTATTTTAAGTTGTTCCTCCCTATAATGATTGTCGAAACTATTGGCTATTGAATGAAATATGAGCAGTCAAAATGAGGATGAAGAGTGTTAGGCCTAGGAGAGACTAGTCTTGTTCCAAGCTGACGTTCCTTTTGGCTCAAGCTAGTTCCCTACATCAGCAAGGCTTGCATATGAATTGCTTGTGATAGGAAATCGCTAATTTCATTGTAAAGCATTTGTTTGAAGATCGAATTTAAATGCTGGAAAAGCTTGTTCACATGATCTGTGAACCAACATTCTATGTGGATACAAGATTTACTTTGCTTTCTTTGAGTCGCTCATTTATCAAAAATGATGTTCTTCCAGACTGCAGTGGAAGTAGATTTTTCTGGAAATGGAATAACAGTGAATGGGTTGAAAGCACTTGATGGCGTTCTTCAAACCAGCTTTGCCTTGGCAACACTAAATCTTTCTGGAAATCCAATTGGTGATGAAGGAGCTAAGGTTAGTCCTCGAATATGTGTACAAACTCTTGGTTGAACTTAGGACGTGACTCAGAATGTTCTTGGTTGAATAAAGTGATCAGTGCTGCTATGGTTTCTGCTCCACTTATAGTAATAAATCCCCTGGCAATTTTTTGGCTGTTGAGCTAAATATTGATAAGTTTAAGTTCAATTCCAGCTAGTTATAAATCCCATGACGAGTGAGTTTAAGATCAATGTTCTCTTAGCTTGTATCTCTGAACTATTCTCTCGTCTTGTCTATGAACTACACCATATTCTGCATACATTTAAAAGGTGGTATCTGCCAATAGGCATTACTAATATCTGTAAGCCCTGTAGTTCCTCATATTTACAGGCGGTGTCCTCAATCTTGTCAACGATTCTGTTGCTTGCTTACACTTTCCTGTTTCCCTTACAGGTCTTGTGCAGTTTATTGTTGAATAATACAGGTATTCAAAAGCTTCAGCTGAATAGCATTGGCTTGGGTGATGAGGTCATTTTTCTTTTTGGCGTGAAGTTGCATTTATATAGAACCCTCAATTTACAATGCTTGGTCGGAGCGTAAGATTAACTATGGACCTTGTCTTGTTTGTGCAGGGTGCTAAAGCTATTGGAGAGATTCTAAAGAAAAACTCCACTTTGCGTATTCTTGAGCTTAACAACAATACCATCGACTACTCTGTATGCTACTAACCTAGACATTTTATGATCTACGTCCTTTCATACAGAAGCTTGAGAAATTTTTTTATGCTTCAAAAAATGGAGTTAGGGATTTACAGGTCTTGCTGGAGCACTTCTTGAGAATAAGTCAGTCCATAGCTTGCACCTTAAGTGAGTGGAAGGCTTCTCTTCTTTCTTTACCAAAGTTTTTTCTCTTTTCTTTTTTCTTTCTTTTTAGGCATTATTATCTATTTGCGCTTATAACTTCCCCTGTAAATGGTTCATTATGTTTTGGCATGTGTTGACTTGTTATTTTTATTTTTCTCTTCAGCGTATGATTTACTTGATCTTTTTTTTTATTTCAGTGGCAACTATGGTGGTGCGCTGGGTGCTGCTTCTTTGGCTAAAGGAATCGAGGGCAATGATTCGTTAAGGGTATGCTGCTCATTTACTTGACCACAAGCAATCCTGGTGATATGGTGGATTATTATAGAATTGGATAGAGAAAAGGCTTGCTTGAGACAAAATTTTATCTGGTTGTACCACTGTCCTTATGAGACCTAATGCACTTATCAGGATCTTCACTTGCATGGAAATGAGATTGGGAATGAAGGAGCACGTGCTTTGATGCTGGGCTTATCTGCAAGTCAAGGTTTATTCTAATTAACTACCATTTCTTCTGTTTCTAAGTAATTTCCTATAGTGCAAGTATGGCTCACATGCTGGATCTTACAGCAAGGCTAACAGCGTTGGACATCAGCAATAATGGGATTGGACCTTCAGGAGCTCATTATGTTGCGGAATATATCAAGAAGAACAAGAGCTTGGTGTGGTTGAACCTTTACATGAATGAGATTGGAGACGAGGTAATGATCTTTTCTGGTTAGTTCTATATTGATGTTTGGTTAGTTCTACATGATGAATTCAATCATAAACTATCGCATTTGTTTTGTATGTTTGTGAGGCTAGAAAGAGTCTTATACACGAGGTTTTGTTTTCCTATGTGAATCCAAATGGTTGTGCTCAAGGCAAAAGACCAGATGGTTCTCTGGTCTCCTCTTTATCTTAATACCAAAAGAATTGAATGGCCTAAAAAATCAAACAACTTGACAAGTATAGAACTTGGTATTAATGAATTTGGTTTGCCAAAGCTGCTTCATTCTGCATCGTGAGCCTTAAAACTTTTTAACTGTTATTCTCTGTCTTGTGTCCTCCTATGTTTTTTTTTTGTGGTGCTGTCTGTTATTCATGTTTTAGACCGTCTATAATGGATGCTGTGTTCTTTGTTTTGAAAGCTGATGAACTCCATGGATCATTCCCCC
>LIEC01012230.1:252144-331682 GCA_001925005.1 Drosera capensis | reverse complement strand
CCTTCCCCCCCCCCCCCCCCTCATGGTCATCTCTTTATGCGCTGCTTGATATAGCTTCTGTGTGAAATGAGCATCTGATGCCTTAAAGTTCCCAGGGGACCAAGGAAATTGCTGATGCATTGAAGGAAAACCGCACAATTATGACTTTAGATTTGGTAAGATAGAACAGCTTTAGGTGGAACGCTAATTTTGGTGTCTTCAGCATATTATACATCTTTTATTCTCAGGGAGGAAATAACATTCATGCTGTGGGGGTTTGTTGTATAGCTAATGCCCTGAAGGATAACTATGTCATTAATACCGTAAGCTCTTCCCTTATTCCACATCTCCATCTTCTCTTTCACCCCTTTAAGGCACTTCTATCTTTCTTTTTTCATTATAAATTTCCTTTTTCCATGGTGCAGCTGGATCTTGGTTATAATCCCATTGGGCCAGATGGTGCAAAAGCTTTATGTGATGTTCTAAAGTTTCATGGGAATGTGCAGACACTCGAACTTGGTTGGTGTCAGGTAGGCCGTAGTGGTAGTGTGCGAGATCCTCTTCAGCTATTAGTAAACTTGGGAACTCATTGTGGTACTTCAGATTGGATTGAAAGGTGCGGAGTACATAGCTGATGTTCTGATGTACAATAGAACCATTTCAACTTTGGACTTGCGAGCAAATGGACTCATGGATGAGGTTTGTTCTTGCCAAGAATTATCATTATCTTTTATCTTGTCCTTTCATCACTTGAAACATCATTTTTGTTTCAGGGTACTAAGAGCTTGGCCCAGAGCTTGAAAGTTGTTAATGAAACCCTTGCATCGCTCGACCTTGCATTCAATGAAATAAGGGTAATGCGACCATTCCTGTGGCTATTTCTGGTGGAATCTATATGTTCTTCTACTCTTTCTTACACGAGGTCTCTGGACAGGATCCTGGTGCCTTCGCTATTGCAAAAGCACTCAAGTCTAATGAAGATGTTGCCATCTCATTTATTAATTTTGCCAATAACTTTATTACTAAACTAGGGCAGGTATAGATTACAGTTTTTGTATGGTTTTGTATCTTTTCTATCTTTCTGATGTACGAGGTGATGTGGTTATTTTACCCATAATAAACTAGCTTTCATCTTGCATATGCAGGGTGCCCTGAAAGATGCCAGTGATCATGTGCTTGAGATGACTGGAAAGGAGTTGGCCATCTATTTCTAGGTGTTCTGTGGACTGGTGAGAGTTTGCATTATATCTCAAATATGGCGTGAATCAGAAGTGACAGTATGGCCTTTACTTCGGTTGAATTTTGGGTTTGGGTCAGGTTTATCTAGTTCCAGTTGCGGATTTCCCCTGCTCTTTTGAGTGTGAGGTTAGACAAGCAGCTGTAGTTCACACTAGAGAGAGTTTCCTCCACCAGCTGTTCTCGTATGTCCCTCTTCTGGGCGCAAGAATGGATATCATCGGTGCAGAACCTTTGCGTTCGATGCCGTGGAAACTATTAGAGCACTTCAACTGGAAGACAAGTTTTGTAGTTTCAGGATTTTGGTTTCTCTTTGGGTGAGGATGACCTTGTGCATATTAAGAGCTGTTTTATCTTGGTTTTTTTGCCTTAGTTTGTGAAACAGTAATTTGCTACAAAAATCGAGGTACTGTATGTTATGGAAGTCACTGTACCTGTGTAAATCATGCAAATATGTTATGCAAGTTTATTTGGTATAAAAGTAGAGCTGTCCACATTTACTCGTCGTCTATTTTCATTTTGGTGGAGATCTTGTTAACCATGTTTGCTAACACGAATCATCGAAGAAAACGATGCAGGTGTATCAGAAAAGGGACCCTTTCATCCGTATGGCTGTTAAAACCCAGGGTTGATTGCGGTTTATGCATCCGTATTGCTCTGATGGGATTGCTGTTGAAGCCCGTGTTTGGGTTCACTATAACTCTTTGACCTGAACACGGTATGGCCGTGAGCTACAAAGATTTGGCCTAAAGTATTAACCTCAACAATGCAAGGAGTCGACATTAGATAGATCTAACCAGAACGATATAGCCAAAGACTTGGCAAATGCTTGGACTTAAAATGCTAGCAACTAGCACCAACAACAATGACCAAAGGACAATAATGCAGGATAAGTAGCAAGTTAAACTAATCAAGTTTTTTCTGAAAACTAAAACGGCAACAAAAAAAGCTGGTAAGTGAGAACCAGCGATATATTATTTATCTATTTACTGCAGAACGAGGATTATCTATGCACGACGGGAATAATTAAGAGGTGGTTGTTTTATTCCCGAACGAGTTTAATGTATCACATATTCACATTCTTCTAATCGATCAATCAACACCACCACAGCGAAGTCAACTTCTCCAACAAGACCAAGGATTCAAATAGCCATCAATGAAGAATGGTGTCTTGTTGATATCATAGCCATCAAAAATGCCGTGGAAGGCATTATTCTACAAACGATGACTATGCTAGTCCTTGGTCTGGTTGGAATCAAAGAATCAGAGAAGCTGAATTTGTTGTGATGAGGTGGTGGAGGAACTGGAAGACATGGTAGAGGAACGTGATTAATTGATCTCGTTCTGTAGGAATTGAATGCAACAGGTTTTTATTTACCTCTGTTAATGTTGGTTGAAATACATGAAGAACAGAACTCTGTCGAACTGTTATGTGTTTCTTCACAAGGCACGACTCGTGTTATTCGAAATCTTGATTTACTCTAATACATTCAACCCAATATCAATCGAACAAGCAGCGGGATCACTGGATACCAAAACACCACCCCTCCCATGGCCTCATCGCTGAGCTCACCCGAGCAATTTGTGTTTTCCCTTTAAGAGCCGTTCCCATGATAACAAATAGTTGAAAACACACCATCCAAGCTGTTGGCAGAATACATGCCACAGATTCAACTGCCTCAACGCCGTTAGCGAGCATCATGTTACAACTTGAAGATTTGGCCAACATAAAGCACTGGTTCCCAGCATCTATGAGAGCTTCTACCCGATTGTACCGCAATGCAGATCCTGAAGAGTCAATATACTCGCCAAAATCCTACACCAAGGCGAATGGGAACGAAATGAAGAGCTAACTAGAATGATGGACAACTATTAGTTCAGTCATAAACAAATCATAAACGTGAAAGAATATGTCAATACCTGCCTAACTGAGTCTGAGTGCTGTAGTCAGTATCTTATATCCATCTCTAGTGCACACATGTCCATGGCCGAATGAATACTGATAAAGCGAGACCGAGCATTCTGTCAATGCAAGAAGCTTCTACTGACACATTTTGCATCTTGAGATATACATTTGAAGATCCCGCCAGCTTTTCTTTCACAATTCACATGAAGCTTGTAGCAAGGCATACTAGTTGAATTCGTAAGCAGTGAGCTTATTTTTCCAGATAATTGCTAAATGCTGTCCACTGCAGTTGGAGAAAAAAAGAAGCAGAAATTACTGATGATTTATTGAAGTGTAAGATTTCACAGAAACACATAAAGAGGACCAACTCAAAGTCAGCTCAACAAAGGATGTGAACTGTGAAGTGCATTTGCCAACTAGTTTTTGCAGCAGCCTGCATGATAATAGTAGTACTAAACAAGGACCAACCAACTTAATATACAGTGAAAATGAAATTATCTAAACAACTCACAGCATTGGAACCTAATCTTTTGCAGGCAACGATTTCCTTTCTTCTTTGAACTTCAAAAAAATGCTATCTAGCTTCTAAAATCGTCTTCACTTAAAGCTCCTGCTGTATGTTCCTGTTCAACTTCTTCTCCCATGAATTTCCTGAGCCTCAGTCACACGGACTATCAAGAACATGGTTTCATCCAAAGCCAAAAGGAAGAGGTAGAAACAAATCCACGGCATAGTTGCTGGATTCTCTAAGACCTTGTGCTTGTTGTACACTGGGAACACCATACATGTACTTCGTGAGTAGAAGTATATATGAATTATGCCTCAAATATCTAGTTGAGTAGCGGATCCTACATATCAGTGTGTTATTGTTAACTACAGTCCAAGATTTAGGTCAGTTGGCAGAATTAACACAGGATCTCCAGCTTTTTCCGCTTCACGAACCGCAGCAACAAGACGGTGATTGGATTCAGTATACAGACTCATTACTAGACCAGGTTGACCAGCTCTAGCTATTCGGCCCAGTCTATGCAAGTAATCTACAGCTGAAGTAGCAAGTTCTGCCTGCAAAAAGACAACTCCCAAGTGCACAAAACATCAGAGAACTGAATACCACCATACGGACAGGGAACATTCAATAAAATATAAAGAAACCATATTACCTGAATTACATGTGAAACATTAGGTTTGTCTAGCCCACGAACAACATCATCGGTGCAAACTAGAACACCACCTCTCTCGTGGAATTCCGCCAAACGCTTTATGCTCTCCTCCAGAGTGCACTTTGTATGGTAGCAAGAACATTCAATGCCCGCTGTTAGCAATTTTTGAGTCACAGATTCGACAGCCTCAACAGTGTTAGCAAACACCAAGGTTCGATTTTTCCCTTCGCCAGAGCTAATATTGCACAGAGCATTAATCTGAGTATCACCAGTAATCTGAACCCATCTCAGTTGCAGTCTAAAGCAACAACAAAAAAAAAAAAAAAAAGACGATTGAATCTTCAATTCCAACAGTAAGAAAAAAATTACTAATAAAAAAATAAAATCGAAGGATCCCAACAGCCAGAACAGGTCGGACAGTGCACAAATCAATTGTTTAAGTTACCCACAAATAATATACTGCCAAAGATTAATATGATATAATGATACTAAACTATCTCTTGTCAGGCGAATAATGACAATGCATATATAGGTTAGTCGAGCCATATTGATATGTAATGATACCTGGGATTGTGACGGTGAAGATAGCTCCCACTGACCCACTTTGCATCTCCAAAAAAAAAGTTCCAAGATACCACAAACAGCATTCTTTCTATTTGAGGAAGTGTTGCACCAGCAAAGATATACTGCTTATTTCGCATATAGGAATTTTTAGGTTGCTCCTGGTCCTTTCTCTTGTCAGAGCCAGGTTCCGGTTCTATTAACAAGTGTTTCACTTCAGTAACATCACAAAAATCCCCTTCCTCTTCATAGAAAGATCTCTTTAACTCGTCGTTTCCATCACCTGAGTCAATGCACAACATGGGATTTGAATTTGCTGTACTTCTTCCTTTATCAACCAGCCTCAGTGTTTGAGAAGAACGCTTCTCGTCAAATTGAAGCATGTGTATAAGGCGAATAACCTGAGTGAGGAATCTCCCAGAAAGTAGCAAATCTGCTTCATCAAAGACCTATTGTTTTGTATCAGCAGCCAAGTGGGTAGCAAAAAGCTCATCATGGACAACATAAGAATATTCAATCACTTCACTTACAACATATTTCACTGTGTAAGAACCTAAAAGGCCGGTTTCTTTCTCGGTGAACTGCAAAAAGATAACTTAGAAGCTTGTAAGGGGTTGCGACAACCACGTCTGGTTTCTTAACTGGCCATCCCTGCAATTCAGAACATCAACTTCTAGGACTCTGGTCACAATTAGCCCAATTCAGCCGAAATAGGGATACATATCAAGCTTCTCACTTTTAATATCATTCCTTAACCCCAATCTAGTGACACTAACAGATACTGGATACGTCTCTCTAATTTATGAAACAAGAATGCCTTGAACTTACAAAGCACCAAGGATCAACAGAATCTCTTTCCTAACCTTTGTTCACTAGTAGAACAGAGTAAAATACTAAGGATTTATGCTAGCATATTCGTGTAAGATCCAACAAAAGCCAATATTTATCCTGGCACACTATGAGAGCACGGAAAGACCATTCATGTTTGTAGCTCAGACCATGCACCACACTGCACGATCCATTAACATTCCGCCATTCCAATCATCTAACTCCAGCAGATAATGAATTGACAATTTCACAAGCCTAAATAGTTTCTCATTTCACAACTACATCGAGAAGCTAAAACACGATAAATAGATAAATATCTATACCCAAGTTCCACGGAGAACATCCGACAAGACGAGCGGATCTCCCTTATCATCACGCAAATCATTAGCCATCCCTACAACTTGATCACACATTACAACACTCGGACAAAGCACAACACATATGCTATCAAATCCCGCTCTTTTTCCACCACAAACCACATTCCTCCTCTCACCATACAACAAAAATAATCGGAACAAGATATCCATGAGTCTTCCCACCACCGGTCTCCGCTGCCACAACCGTATCACTCCCAGCCACTATCGACGGTACACAAGCAGCCTGCGAATCACAAATTCACAACACATATCAAATCCAACACACACAATTTTATCATCACATTCATTAACATAATCATCACAAACAAACGAATAATGTTTCAATTATGAACCTGTGTGAGAGAAGGTCGATGGAGGCCGGCTCTGGAGAGGGAGTTGGCTAGGGTTTCAGAGACGCCGAGGGAGGTCCAGGAGACGCCGTCGCCGGCTAGGAATGTGGAGGCGGCGGCTGCGGCGGAGGAGGATCGCGGTGATGGTGTGGTGAGAGAGCGGTGGATGAGCGGAAGGGAAGCGGCGAGGGTGTGGGAGTGGCGAGAGAGTTTGTAGAGTCGGAGCATTTGACGATGATGGATTCAGGCGGCGACGGCGGTGGCTATGTTGAGTATGAGGGGTCCCGGCGAGGGATGCGGTTTCAAATTTGGACCAACGTTATGACAAATGGGTCTTCTCATAGGAGTAGTCGAGAATTGAATAATGTATCATAATACATAATCATTAATATAGAAATGATATATCTTTTTCGACAAAGGTTCATCTTTATTAATCTTCATTCAAAAATCATTTTTTATTATAGTATTATATTTTATTTTATTATTCAAAAAACATTTTTTATTATAGCATTATATTTTATTTTATTTTTCGAACTTGTTTGTTCTTGAATCGAATTGTAAAAAATCCATAAAAAAGATAAGACTCTTCAAACTTTTGTATTTTTTCATTCATAAGATTTAAATTTCAGATTTAAAAAACTAAGCCCAAACAAATGTACAAACAATGAAGACCAACAGTCCAGTACCAACAGTCCAGTAATACTCCGTAGCATGCTACTTGCATATGCCGGTATCACTCGTATGTCTTGACGGAATGGAAAAAAACTCAAAATTTTGAGCTTCAAGGAGAAGAATAGCGTTCATGGTAAAAATGGACTAAACAGCTGAAGTATTACAGGTATTATACAAGATACTAAGGCCACAATTATCTCCCAAGGAAATGTTCCCCTTGATCCAGATTTCCACTGCCGAATATGCTATCGCCAATCTACATTGCTCTTATTATCTTCCTTCTGATGCCGGGTTGAATTCTTTTGCGTATTTAGAGAACACACCTGCTAGCATAGCCTTCTCCTTCAACTTTAACCTGCATCATCATTACCATCCTCTTAGATGAAAGACATAAAAACATTCATCATCAGAACATTTAGCAAGTTCGCATGCTCCTAAAACAGCCGGAACAGTATCGGTATCCCTACACAAGTAACCATGTAGCTCTGTATGGCATCAGGAAATATGGACTTTTCCTTGTCAACCACACTACAGAACAGTCAAAGTATCAACAATGTTCCTGGTATGCATATTGCAAGCTGACGGTTAAGGGATTCTAGTTCTTCTGCACGGGCCGACATCATATATAGAATATATAACCAAACTATAAAAAGCTACGGGGATGAGCGGATTTGTGCTGCCACCACCTGAGAGGCAGCCATCAAGTTTTAAACCATGAGTTTAAAGGACTGACATCCAGAACAAACCTTTTTGCAGCTCCGGTAATACTTAATGCTGGAGACTTGCCCGTCTTCTTCTTCTTCTTCACTTTTGACTTCTTATCCGCTTCATTCTTCTTCTTTGTATCCACTGATGGTGATAAATCAGAAGTAGATTCCAAATTTGATTCTGTGCCGTAGTCTTGCTGTGATGCAGTTGAGGTTTCAGAATCCTCAGTTGGAACTTCATCCATGATTTCTTGGAAGCTCTCAGGATCGTCATCTTCCCATAAGCTTAATGATAGCTCGTTGTTATTGGAATCAACCCTTTTCCGTCCCTCCACTACAATATCCATTAACATCGCTTGAGCACAGGTCTGCTTTTTTGCATCTCTCGACTCTTTATCATCTGAATCGCTTGAGTTCACCAGTTCATACTTCAACTTCTCAACCTTACCAAAAGCAACAGTTGTCGCTTGAGCACGGGTCTTCTTTTTTTCATCTCTTGTTTCTTTATCATCTGAATCGCTTGAGCTCACCAGTTCATACTTTAACTTCTTCTCACCCTTACCACAAGTAACAGTTGTCGCTTGAGCATGAGTCTTCTTTTTTTCATCTCTAGTTTCTTTATCATCTGAATAGCTTGAGTTCACCAATTCATACTTTAACTTTTTCACAGCCTTACCAAAAGTAACAGTTTGACCCGAGAATAAATCAATGAATCTGTAGCAAGAAAAATAACATATTAATAGTCTTGGCTTCTTCCGCAGCAACAAATACCATACGGCCTTTGTCTTCAGCTATACACGAAGTGCCATTACATTTACATACCTGTTTGCTTCATCCATAGATTTGAAATACACATAAGCAAGACCTTTGCAGATGGGATCTCTAGTCTTCTTGTTTCCAGAGACCATGGGCGATATGCTAATAATCCCGGAAACTTCTTTAAATGCTGATTTGAGATCTCTGAGGATGTTCCTTTTCTTGGGAAGGTTGGTGATGAGAACACGAATCCCACTTGGGATAACTTCAGGTGCTGCATAGTAAAACTTGACAATGTAGGTCATATCTAACTGGACTTTACGACAGGAATTAGAAGTAAGCACATCAGCACATGGACTGCAAGGCATAGAATCAAGGTGTTCAGAAGCAATAGAGGAAACAAACCTTCAAATTTCATAGTACTTACTATATCAGGAGACTTCGGCATTATTGATAAGTCTATTTTTTCAATAAACTTCAGTTCAAAAACAATTCACATCATCTTACTCCAGATAGACATCTCTCACAACTTTGAAAATATGTCAGTGATCGTTGTTTCTGATACAAAAAGGGAACCAGGGACCCCTTGATGCTAGGAAATCCAGGTCATTCACAATCACAACAACGTAGTCCACCGTTGTATTCCCCAGGTCAAGTTGATAAGCTAAGATGCACATTGCACGACAGGGGAGTATTTTCTCAACAAGTACTAACTAAACGCTGGCAACACCTAACCCTGCCCCGACCTATCAATGACCTCAAACACCATGTTTCCACAACCTAATAAAATCCCATATTCCATTTATCAAGAATTCTTCATAACATTCGTCTCAAAAGTTCAGTAATCCGGGCAATGTTGAACCCATCATAGAGCGAGCATGAGAAACCTCATAAAACATACTAATTATTTCAAAAAATAAACTCCGTGAAAGCAACACTGTTGAAGCTACAGACCACAACAGAATTCCCAACAACCATATTTCTCAAGGGTATGTAACCCATGGACTGCGACTCAAAAGCAGTATCAACCGACCACTTATGACACAAGCGGGACGCAGCAGATCAACGACAAACAGAGAATCCCAAGATCAAAGGGTCACAGAATTTACCAACCCTTTTCCAACTTCTTAGACATAGGCCTGGAGGCCTCGAGCTTGAGCCTATTGATATTAGCAAACTGAGCAATCCTACTCTGCTCAATCTCCTCAAGCAACTTCTCCTCTAGCAAAGTATCGTACTCCTTCCCTTCTCCGAACCCCGTCGGCTTCTTCTTCATCCACGATTTCAGTTTCCCATATTTAGTCCCTTCAAACTCTTCCTCCACCTCCTCCTCCTCCTCCTCATCATCATCATCATTCACATCGTCATCAAAATCATCTAAGAAGTCGAGTTCGTCGTCGTCGTCATCCTCAGAGAACTCGAATTTCTCCTCGTTTTCGTCCTTGTCGACCACTTCCGCTTCCAGCACAGTCGCTTTTCCATTACCACCACTTCCGCCTCTGCCTCTAGCATTCCGCTTCTTCAATGCAAACACGATACACCCACATCTCCCCTGTTAAAGAAAGAAGCACACATAAAAATCAACTGGGTAAGACAAAATCTATCTAGATTGATTAATTCATTGATAGAGAGAGCATATACCGGTGGTTTTGGAGGGGTGAGGTGGTGGTGCAAATGGAGCGCTTGTGTAGGGAAAATGGGGGCGTAGAGGAGAACGGCGTTGCTCAGGGGTCGAGTTAGGTGAAGCGACGGAGAGGAGAGTGGCGGTGGAGAAATGAGGCTGCCGAGCATCATCGTCGCCGCGGGCGGGGGAGGACAGGGCTCGAAGGTGACAGGGGATGGATGGATGGGGTTTTTGTTTTTTATTTTATATGAATATAACATTTGAGATTACTTATAAAAAATTATTTTAAATTTTTTTTTATTTTTAGCACTTACGTTTTATTTCTGTGGTTTTCATTGTTATAATTTTGATAAACTATATCAAATCATCTTTTATATATATAGTGTCATGATTTCAAATGATTCTAGTCAAGAATTCAAAGTATCTAAATTAAATTAAACTAGATAACAGATTCCTGACATATTTTATATAAATATGTGTCATATGAAATATAATTGTATTTACTTAAATTTAAATTTTTCAAGATTTATATAAAAAAAACCTAAAAAAAATTAAGTAATTCACCAACTCAAAATTTACATCACTTTATCCTTATAATCACATCTAATTTTATGTCTATTATGTTGCACATCCATCAAGCCTTATTAATTTTTGAGAGAATTCTCAATATGATCACTTTCAATATTATTTATTTATAAAACAAAAACAGAAAATTATTTTTTTTAAAATTAATTAAGATTCTGTTAAATTTGTCCTCAATCAAACCAAATCAACGTTAAAAAAAAATAAAATAAATCTACATATTTTTTTTAAAAAAAATAAATGTACATCTTTCATATAAAAATAAAAAATAAATCTTTTTCTTCTCATCGGTTGTCATCGGCAAACGTAACACAGTCAAAAAAATTTTGATGTATTCCTTAAACAAAATTACAATACATCTGTATTGAAAATATAATATTTTTTCAATAAAACAAATATACATTTTTAATAAAATATAATACGTCTCCACTCAAATTTAGTTGTACTTCGAATCGAATGAGCCACATACTTGGTTGATGATATTGACGACGAGCATGTTCTTGTCCCCCAACCCTTTCACATTAGCAAGCACCAAATCCCACAACCTCAATTCATCCGCCGCCGCTTTCCCCTTACTCGCCCCGCGTTCACAACCCTAGAATCCCCAATCGCGGCAAAGATCGCATCAAAAATCCCCAATCGCTGGCGATTCTCCTCCCACCAAACGCGGTTTGTCCCCTCGACACTACAAAACCCCCCAAATCATCTTCTCCTCATCCCAAAACCCTAATTCACCGTAGCCATGGCGGCGATGCCGAAACCAACCAAATCCGCAAGTCACACCAACACCAACAAAAAAATCGCCAAATCTCCCAAGACCCCCAAATCTAAGAAACCATTCAAGGGAACAAACCGCAAAGGAGGCGAGAAATCGAGGAAGAAGAGCGGGCCTAGGCTGCCCAATGCGCTGAGGAGGCAAATTGATGCTGCAGCGAGGAGAGGTGATGATGATGATGAGGTGTTTGATAGTGAGGAGGAGTTTATGGGAAGAGGAGGTGGAGGTGATGTGTATGACTACGAGGAGGAGACGGCGGAGGAGGAGTCGAAGAAGAACCGGAGGTACGGTCCAGTCGACAATTACGAGTTCGAGCTGCCGGACAATTTTAAGGTAATTTCCATAAAACTGATGAATTGAAGATAGAGATGAAAAGTCGATTTGATTTTTTAGTGGCAATGAGTTGAGTTGAGTTTAGTTGGGAGGAGTAGCTTGTTGCGTATGCGGATTGACTTGTTTCCTGAATTATTTCCCATTGCATTCGAGCGTTGCGGTTACCTTTGATTGTTTTTGGAGGTGTGTGTTGTGAATAGGGTTTTTGGGGGTAGGGAATCGGGATAAGTATATGAGGCTGTGAATCCGTGGTGAGTCCAGTTGAATTCGGTGCAAGGGCCTCAGCCTCAGGGGTGCGATATTGGCGCTAGATTGAAGATATGATGCTTCTTTCTGTTCTATTTAGATTAGTATCGTTTTGTATAGTTTTATGCTGGGAATTATGTTGATTTGTTTGATTTGGGATGTGTGAAACCCATAGACCTTGAGATTTAGGTGGAGTTGGTTCCTCATCAGGGTGTTAAATGAGTGTTACTAGCACATTTCAGGCTGGAAGCCAAAGAGGGGCATGTGTGTGGCGGTATAGGCTATGGCACAGATGCTTTCCACGAGCTCTATGCACAAGTTTGAGTTTGAACAGTTGATTTCTCCATTTCATATGGTGGTGTTCATGCTCTTTGCTCACGTCGGTTGAAGGAGCTGTGCATTGTGTTGTTTTGGGATTATGGGTTAGTTCTTGAGGTTTACCCCAGGATTCTAAATGATGATTGCAGTATTGGCAATTTATGTGATGTTTGTTTTATAGTCATTTTCTGGCTGATTCAGATTCTTTATTGAGTTGTATGCAATTCCTTTCTTAGATTCATGTTCATGTTCATGCCAAATCCTGTCGTAGAAGACCAGGGTGTTTGTTCAGTGTTCGATGGATTCGTGTTATGATTACATTATGTTCATTTTTTTGTTTGTCTAGGACGAAGAAGTGCCATCTGATGAGGAAGACATAAATGATGAAAGTCATGGAAGGTTGCTACAAGCAATCACTGGGATGCCTAGTGTGGCCTTTGAAAGTAATGTGTGGATCCTGTGTTCTGTTATTTCGTAGCTTGATCAAATGCCTTTTTTCAGTATTTTAAAATAGCAACAATTTAGACTGAGAATCACTGGGATGCCTAGTGTGGCCTTTGAAAGTAATGCGTGGATCCTGTGTTCTGTTATTTGGTAGCTTGATCAAATGCCTTTTTCAGTATTTTAAAATAGCAACAATTCAGACTGAGACCACTAAATATTTTTGCCATTGGCTGATGCGATAATCAAGCATAAGACCACGACAAATTCAGCTTTTTTTTCCTCATGGAAGAAGTTCATTCACACCCTAGACATGATACATTTTTTACTCTGCGTTAGGGATGGTCTCAGGAGCACAGATTTGAGTAGATGTGTAGAATATATAGTATACCAACTTGCTGAGATTCTGCTACATTTTCAGGAAAGAATGCACCAAAACCTTCTACTATAACTGAACCATACCCAGAGTCCGAGTACAATCCTACCCGTGATGTACTTGATGGTACTCGGAAAATCAGCGTAGAAGATCTCATGGCTCCTCTTATTCATAGTTCCGAGTACAGCAAGCTGAGAAAGAGAATGCTGCATATCGAGAGGAGAGAAAACTTTGCTCAAGCTCCACTTCCAAAAGTAGAGAAGGACAAGATAGAGAGAAAGGCAGTGTATGAATTTTCAAAGAAAGACATGACCAAATGGGAGGGTGTGGTGAAGAGAAATCGAGAGGCTCCTACGGTGTTCTTTGATGAGAACACTGATGTGGGGTTTTCGACAGTTGGAGCAATAGCTTCGGAGTTCAAACCTAGAACTGATTTTGAGAAAGCAATGGCTTCTTTATTAAAAGACAGTGAGGTTGTGGAAGCACACAATAAGGATGGTGCGAGGCTTCTTGAGCTGAACAAGGTACCTTTTTATCCAAGAAAGAAATAATCTCTGGAAGTTATCAAAGAAAGAATAATCATCTTTGAAGAAACTCTGATTTTCACTTTCCTCCGAATTCTCAACCACTTTGGTGTTGCTGTCTTGCATTGTAGCTCTTATGTTTCCTTTTTGTGATATATCCATTGAATAATATTTTGTCGCAGGTGTCCATTAAAGATGTGAAAGATTGCCTTGATAGGAACGCTAAAATGCGCCATCTCCTATTCCGACATGAACTGAAGGCAAAACATATTAAGAAGATAAAGTCTAAAACGTATCATCGCCTGAAGAAGAAAGACAAACTAAAAACAGCAGTGCTTGACATGGAAGCAGATCCAGAAAGTGCAAAGGAACTTGCTAGGAAGCAAGAATTCAAGCGAGCTGAGGTTTCTATTCAGTGTTTCGTTATTATGGTTTTTTGGCTGAAGCTATGTTGTTGGATACTTACTGTCGACCTTGAATGATTACAGGAGCGTATGACATTGCGACACAAAAATAAGTCCAAATGGGCAAAGAGGATATTGCAGCGTGGTTTGGATGCCCAAGATGAAGGCACTCGTGCAGCTATAACGGATCAACTGCATCAGCATGAGCTGCTGACCAGAAAAATGAACTCTCTGAAGGATGAGAGTAGTAGCAGTGATGAAAGTAGCGATGAGTACGATGAGGATTTGGATGGCTCAGATGAAGATTGCGCATCTAGACTGCTAGAGAAGGCAAAGAAGAAGACAATTGCATTGGTCGATGATGAAGATGAAAAGCCGCTATCGGGGGTGATGTCCCTGCCTTTCATGGTAGGTGCTGGCAAGCCTAATTAAATTTACTTTATTGTGTCTCTCTTTATCCAGCTAAAGATGGCATCCAAATTGTATCACAAAATATCCTTTGTAAAGTTTAGTGGAAATGTATTGGTAGATTGGACGATCTAGTTGAACTAATAAGTTCTTATGTTCAAGAACCTTGATTGTTTTTCCTTTTATTTGTCCCTAGTTTTTCTAGTAATCCTTCTGTATTTCAGTGTTCGGTTTCACGGTGGTGATATGTTTTTCCACATGTGTGATGTGCCTTGCGTTAGGTTCGTGGGATGGAAAAGAAGAAGGAAGCTGCCATTGAAGAGGCTAAAGCATCTATCGATGAGTATGAGTCTCTTATGAACCCACAGAAAGATGGGGGAAGGCGAAGTCGTCAACAGGAACATGTACCAAGCGGTAGGCTAGTTTTTGGTGGGGATAGGAAGCAGGTACTTGCGTCGACTGCTGAGCCACCCTGGTCAGATCCTGGTAATCTTTATAGTGACAGTGAAGATGAAATTGAGACAAGTGTGCATGTTAGCGTGATCAATGAGAAAAGGAATGGCTCGGCAAAGGATGTTGATGTTGATTTAGACGCCCTGCGTGAAGATAGTGAGAGAGCTCATGATTCTGTGTTCAAGGTGACAGCTCTTTCATAGTTTCCATCGTCTGCATTATGCTTTACTATCCTCTCTTCAAAGGAATGGCCAAAATTAGTTTCCGTTTTCTGCAGAGTATTGATGATGTAATTAAAGACCCAAATCCAAAGACGACATACGATGTTGCTATTTTTGCGGATGGCTCCTGGAAAAAGGTTTTCCCCCGATATAAGCTTTGTAGTAAAGAGCAAAACACAGCATGCTTTTTTTGTTTTAGTTCTTATGCTTTTACCATGAGTGTAGATCAAAAGTGGTGATGAACAACATGCTCCTCGGAGTGGGAATAATGCAGATGTTGTGGAACCGAATTTTGCTGCTCAGGATGAAAAGGTATGGAATCCTACTTGCAGGATCTGCAGTGGCCACTTGAGTTTTATTGCGTTCATCTCGACTCTAATGGATTGGGTCTATTGACAATATGACAGGAAGTTGATGATGGTAGTGATGCAGAAAGTGAAGGAGAGATGATAGATGGGATGCTAACATCCGAGACAAAGCAGACCTACGAACTTCCTTCTCAGGAAGAATTGATCCGGCGTGCATTTGCTGCAGACGATGTGGAAGAAGACTTTGTGAAGGCTAAGCAAGAAGTTCTCGATGAAGAAAATCCGGCTCCTGAAGAACCTAAACTGATCCCTGGGTGGGGGCAGTGGACAGATGTACAGCAGAAGAGAGGGGTTCCGGCATGGATGATTAAAGAGCATGACGATGCCCAGAAAAAGAGGGATGAGGCTCTAAAGAAGAGGAAAGACGCGCACCTCAAGAATGTTATTGTATCAGAGAAGGTGGATAAAAAGGTTAGTGGACTTACATTGTCAGTGGTTTGAGTCGTCGTTCGATCTTCTGCAAGAGAAAATAACCGTGATCCCAAGACATCCTTGGTTGAGGCCATCTATTTATCAGCATTTTGCCTTCATGAAGTGCAAGATGCTTACATCTTGATAGATTTGAATGTGATTACTGTAAAATTTCATGTACCATCTAGATGGTGTTCAATTAACCTCGGAATAACCTTGATGTTTGGAATTGGCAGGCAGAGAAGTTGTTTTCCCCGACCCTGCCATATCCTTTCCCTTCCAAGGAAGTATTTGAACAAAGCATGCGGATGCCGATTGGACCGGAATTCAATCCAGCCAGCGCCTTCCGTGCTCTTAGTCGGCCAGAGGTAAGTAGCAGTTCATTCTCCTCAAGTCTGCTTATCCGAAACAAGGCTATATTATAGTTCTTAGTATACTTTCCCGGTTTCCTTATATTGGATATGCTTCGTGCAGGTTGTGAAGACTCCAGGCATCATCATAAGGCCGATCCAGTACCAAGAAGTCGATCCCCATGAGAAAGCCGACGATGAGAAGAGTGGTGGGAAGAGACAGAGGAAGAAGGGTAACAAAACTTCAAACGACACAAAAAGGAGACGACAATAGTTAAAACGGATTGTTCACTGCTCTTTTTCTGAATCGAATGTTGTAATCCAGTTTTGTAGTCGAGCGGAAGTTGAGTTTTGTCCGAAATGTCTGACTGTAGACGACTTCTATTCAGGGGTTCTGCGTAGTACAATGACAGGGGAGCGTGTGACAACCTTAATGGAACCGGTCACGCGATCGTGTTCATATTATTGGACCATAGATAATTATCAGATTGAACATTTGCCAATCTATGTTACCCTTTATGAAGAAAGCATGATTATATTATTCGAGAACTTGTATCTGGGGATGATGCGGTAACGACAGTTCCGCGTGCATTGCAAAATTTAAAACTCTATTGTCAGTGTGTGTGTGGGGATTGTACAGTATTTGAAACAAAGGCAAACAAATCAGTAGAGTAGGAGGCCGAGGTCTGAGAATCAAAGATAGCTTGTGCCATGCGATGAGCTATGATGTCGTCGACCTCTGCGATGAGGTAACCAACCTGCAACCCCAATTACTATCATTCAATATGCGACATTAATCAACTGCAGTGCCTCATCAGATAAATATCCGATCACGTCGTCATTTCTGCATTTGCAATTACTATGAGTTTTAGTTCTGTTGCATAATTGCGTGAGTGTGTTTGCAAATATTTGTTGCGCTATTACAGCTTTTTATTTTGCTCACGTTTGATTGTCTGGCTTGTCTGGGAACTGTAGTCTTGGACCACAACCTGTTTGTCGATATGCCTTAACCAAGTGTGACATTATGTGTCAGGGGATGTATGGTGGCGTGACTTGTGTACTCTTATGTGGGATGTTGAAGACCTTTTTTTAGGAGTTTCTTTGTCCCATTCAAATTATAAGATTACATCATCATTATATTATTCAACACATATTTTGAGAAGTTTCATTTTTCATCTTAATGACATAAGAAAATTATAACATTAATAAAGGATCGTAGTATATAACTTAAACTATCACTGATATTCACGATAATTTTGTATAAAATGATATTTGATCGTCCCGCAAACAATTCATGACACAAATAACTTTATTACTAGCATAGGACAACATTGCAATTTGAATGTGACGAAAGGAGTAATACCCAAAGGTTTAACTTAAAGGGTATGATAGACACTACTTGTATCAATAAGATGTATCTTTTTTTTTTAGTAACCCATTATTTTAGAATTCCGTAATTAAACATGCGTGCTTGATGTAAAATAATGTTGGGATTGATGATCTCTTGTGAAGTTTCCCAAGATATGTGTGAGTGAGGTCAAAACAATGTGTTGGTTTGTGAGACAAGTTGTCAATCTATAAGACGGTTCGTGATAACGATTCGATAACGATGATTGACCATAACGTTACAAATTTGTATACAGTGTGTTTCGAGGAGTGGTCACGCTAGGTAGCAAGTGGTCAGGTCTCTTAGCATACGGCGTTCACTTCGCCGTTCACTTACTGAAGATCAACCAGGACTAATATTTGTAGATTAACATGCGTAACAGCATAAGTTCGTCCAAGGTCCTATTTTTAGGATTCAAGCGCCTAGTGTGTAAATGTATAGTATCACGTCGACTCTCGCAGTATCTATATGAGATGGTAGGAGTTTAAGATGAAGAATCAAATAACTTTTGTTATCTAATTGATCTCACTTATCAATGACTCAAACGTATTGAAAAATCTGCTAATATTATTTATAGCTTAATATAATTGAGACGGAGTAATAGGATAGTCCTCAAGTGACAATACCCTCCGGGGTAGATGTGACCAATATGTAAGCAGGAGATCGCTCCTTTCAAAGTAGTCCTTTTTCTTCTCCTTTCCATCTTGACAGTTGCATTTTTGTCATGTGTAATGAAGTTAGCTCAGAGGGTATTATCAAGGAATAATTGCTATGAAAGTGACAAGCTCCTAAGGACTGTATTTGCATTCAATATTTTCTACAATGATACTTTATACTTATTCAAAGTGGTGGTTTGAACTAACATTTGGTTTCACTCAACTTTACAGCATTTTCTGCTATAAATTTGGATTAGAGAAGGCATTATGTGTGTTCTTTGTTAAATCTAATCAACAAGTCAATCTTGATGAGACTTCAGCTTCTCCAAGCTTTCCTTAATCCTGAATAGTGATTTCTTTTTCCTTTCATATTATATATAATACTTGTTTATTTGGATTATTTTAAAATATATACAATATGTTTCATTTAGTAATATTTTCACATAAAAAAATCAAAACAATCATCATATGTTACATACTCTTACTATCTCCTCTCATACTACAGTAAACCCCAATAACACTAAAAAAAATATTTTTTATCCATCAAATTCAACTCATAAAATTGTATATCGGGTAATGTTGTCCATAATATGCAAGGGAAGGAGTTGTTTACCACATCTGGAAAACATTTTAGATGGATGTGGAGGACACGCTGTGCTCGTCGCTACTCATTGATCATGTAGAATCATATGATCGATCAAGGATCGTTCTTTCTCATCGTTGATTTTTCGCAGCTTGGTGGCATGAATCTGAAACCAGGGCTCATTAACATTTTTGAGATTATCCATTTTGAATGTTTTCTTCTGCTTCATCTGTCTCTGTTATTTGTATACGGTATATCTTTAGCAGCAACATGTTTTGTTTCATTTCATTTGGCATAACATGTAAATGGTTCTTAAAGCTAAGCATCATTCTAAAGAAAATCCTGTTGTCTACTATTATTTGGAATATCTTATCTCTTGCTAATGACGTGAATTATTTCAACACGGACCAAAAAGAAGATGAAGAATGTGATGCTAATTGTCAAGTAGCTGTAACCTGAACCTTTAAAGGTAAAAAAAGAGACAATACATGCTTAACTTTAAGCTAATCCCAGTTCATGCTCTAACCTTTATTGCGACGAGGTTGGTATAATTCCCAAGGGATTTATGATGTGCCGATAGATCAAAAGCTCATGAATGTGGTTTCGTTTACGAAAACGTTGATCTGTTTTACGTTATCAGAAAAAAGATGATCGCGAATGCTGAAGTCGGTTCATGGACAGGACCAGGATTATTGTTGCCAAGTATACTTGTGAGATCATGTTTAGTTTAGTCATCTAGAGAATTCATCAGAGGTGTCTTTAGTCAACATAGAAAGGCCTCAGGGATTAGCATTAAATTTGCGATGGAGATGGTGAAAATAGTATGTATCCAACTCAACGGGCACATCAAATGGTTATTGAACCTAAAGTGACTTTGAGGTTGCTACTTTATATGAGGAAAGCCAATTCTCAGTTTGACATGATTTTTTTTTTTCCCTGTTTCATGTTTTCGTTTCTCTGGACACAAACTTGAAAGAGAAATAGTGATTGTTATACTAAAACGAGTCTATAAAAGTGTTTTCCGTTTTGTGTTTCCGTTTTTTATCTGGTTGTGCAAATCCACCAGGACTGTCGCAATCCTTATCAGAGCCGGGATCACTCACTTGTACGAGTAGAAAATAATTTGTATGCTTTCCCCGCTTCTCTTGCTACGGAGTCTCTTCTGTTTTTCCCTCTGAACCTCAAAACCAGCAGGAAGGTCGACTTTCAAGTATCGATTTCCTGTACCTCGTTCTGTTTGAACCATTTCGGCGTATGTTCTAAAAGAAAATCCCGAAGGATTTCCTTTTGGTCAACTGACCAATTTCGGCGTATGTTGATCGCTGGATCAGCCTAATTTGGCCAGAATCAATTCTGCCTAATCATGTTATTACATTATCTTGACCATGTTGTGATGAGTTGTATACACATTATTAGCATCTGATTGTGTTGATTCCAGTTGGTGAGTCTTGGAGAACCCTGTCCATTGCTTTGTGACCGATATCATCAACAGCTCCATTATTTGAACTCCCTGAAATAGCAAAACTTGGCCCATATAGCTAAGCACAACGAGCTCGTCCGTTACGTTATTGCTGATACGCAAAATCTTAGCTGTTTCCCTTGTCATTATCCTTGGAATCGTCCAAGACAGAAAATAATCATCTTGTTTTATGAACTCTGAGCTGTAAGTATATATTTCTAGTTTAGCTAGAATGCTAATGTTGAGTTTTGTTCTTGTTGGAAACAGATACATAATCTGAATGTGACCCAATGTCACCCTGGTGCGACATTAGATCTCTTGAGCATTGTCTTGCCTATGCAAAATATGCATCAACAGTCGCGAATTGGAGAATTGGACTCTCGACTTCGATTTTCACAAAATACTTTCCTAGGATTACCTCAAATGGCATTAACATATAAATGTGCAGTTCCTTGACTACTAAACCAGAAGATCCCATGCCCTTAATTGGGAAGCAAAATAGGTACTGCTTCAGCAAACAGAAGTTTCTTCTGCTTTTTCTCCCCTTCCTATCTTCCAATCTTTGAAACCTATACAGAGGCAATCATCTTCATCATCCCATTTTCTTGGAGGACAATATTTTTAAGAGAATTGTCGCTTCGTGTTATGCAGCGAGACTCTGTTTGGGACTACCAATCTCGTGTAGTAGACTCGGAGATGCTCTGCAACGAAGGCCGCCATGATCTTGATCGTCCTACTGCTCGTCCTTTATCCTCCTTCGTCTCCTGAAAGAACCCATAGATTAGTTAGCTTAATTTTATAACACAAGTGCCCTTTGATTAGACAAGAATAACATACTTTATCCCGTTACAGGAGTCGGCTACATGGATACAATACGATGATTATCAATTCGGAACGAGAACCATTTTCATTGAATATGATCTGAATCAGGAAACTTTGAATTTACCTGATTGTTCATCTTCTCCATGTCCGTTTTTCTTGATCCTTCGCGGTCACCAAAACTCCTCCTCTCCGTCTTCGTTTCCGTCTGATCATTGGCTTTAGAATCCATCTCTTTCTTCTTCATCTTCGCGATCTTCTTCGCCCGCAACACCTCCATCACCTCTACATACATACACAACACCAAAAAAAACCCCTTTCAACACTTTATTTAAAAAACGGTACACTTAGTTTCAAAGACTCTCATTTACACTTTATTCCATGTGTATATATATATTTCGTCCTTTCCAAACTCTGTCTATCATGGAACATCCAAATTGTTGGTTGTTTCTTATTTCTGTTGTTTTATGATCATCAAAGGGAACAAACCTTGAGTTGTGACGAGACGATACGCTCGGCCTAACACGAGCGTATCGGTAGGCCGGAGAAGCTTGACCCTGGTAAACCGTATCATCTTCTTATTCTTCTCTCCTCCATCTCCTTCTTCAGTGCACCCAGCTGCTGGCTTCTTGATCACATCTTCTTGTGAAGAAGATACAGCAGGCAATGGGATAATAAGAGTGACGTAGTGGCCGGGGTTCGTCTTCATGACCTCGCTCGCCGGCGTCGGCCAGTATAGCCTGTCTAGCCTCCCGTCCGGGTGTTGTATCACCAGTGCTGCTGCATCCACTGCTTGGCAATTTCCCATGTGATATCACAAACTTAGTTGTATATATTTCTATGATCTCTCTTTGCTTGTTTGATTGCTTTGTGTTTGTTGTTTTGATAAGAGGAGATGGACAGATTTTGAAATGGTAAAGAGTGGGGGGATGAGTCTCTATCTGAAGCGAACAAGGCAAGGCAAATGTGTTTTAAATAGTGAGATGGGTCTCTCTGCCCAACTGAATTTGACTATTTGGTATACAAATAAAACTAATGAAATGTATTTTCAAAAAAAAAAAAAAAAAAAAAAAAAAAAAAAAAAAAAAAAAAAAAAAAGAAGAAGAAGAAATGATATATTGAATAAAGGAAAATACAGTAAGAAGTTTTTTGAGTTTTTGTTTCATCTTGATCAACAAGCCGACTCAATTGTTAAAGATTAATCCTCATAATGCGAATAGTTATGTTAGATCTAATTACAAAACTGTCATAGTTGATTTATTGATATAAAACCTTATCGGATTGTACAAAACTATATGTCGGGTAAACGCTAGTTATATGTGTATCACAATGAAGACGACATAATTAAACAGATCTCGTGAACCGAAAAAGGATTCTATAAATCAATAGTCTTATAAAACTCACAAGTATCTTCTTGATTAGTTAGTTCTGTTCGATCACAAGTCATTCACGTATATGGATGTTCTCCTGAATTAAAACATTGGATTAAGCAAGAAAAGTAGTGCTACATGAACAGTAAACTTTGAAAATGTGAGTGAAAGGACATGTCAGGCAACTTTGTTAAGGCAAATTCACGATCCCACGTTTTCATTAAATGTGAGTCAGTGCAATGAAATTGAAGGATAACGTGGGATGATGTCACCAGGAAGGCGCTTTACGCAACGCATCATCCATACGGTGGCCGATGTTCGTGGACAGTTACTGAACTTTATCACCAAAAGAAATATATATTTAATTTATATGGGGTTGGATTAAATTACAAAATATCTATTTTGAAAGATTATTTAGATAAAAATTAAGATTGTTTATTTATTTTATCTATTAATTTGTTTGATTCATTCAATATAAATATTTAATCTAGATAAAAGAAATATTTTATTGTTTGATTCATTCAATATAAATAAACTATTAATTTTTTTGATAAAAATGAAATTTCATCATTAAAAAAATATTTAATTAAAATTTTTTAATTTGTGTGTTTTGTTTTGAATGACAAATAAATTGAAATAGAAGGAATATTAAATACGCGTGTTTGGGTATTTTTTGTTTGGATATTTTTTGTTTGGATATTCTTTTTTGATTAGTTCATTTATAATAAAACATCTTTGGATCCCGTGATTGATTGATTAATACAATCACAAGATCCATAAATCTAAAATTAACATAAAAAAATAAAAAAGATATAATTAACATTCCTCCTCCGATAAAATACACCATCGGTTCAACTCCTATGTGAGCTTGATTCACTTCACCCACTCTTGAATTCGAGTCCTCGTGAGGTTCGTCTTTCTATATTGTTCCAACATTTTAGGGAAAGGAAGTAACGTGCAGCGTGTTATTTTCTCAAGTAGTCACTAGCGATTTCACTATAGGAACTTATACTATCAAAATTGACAAAAGCTCACTTCATTTTCTCTTCATTGATCACTGAATGATAGACCAAGGAAGCAAACATCATCTTCGCAGTGAACAAGCTGCTTGTTTTAACATGTCTCCTTTGGCAGCACTTCACCATAGTTTCTCCTAAAAAGAAATACAGAAATATTTTCCTTTAATCATTCGAATTTAAATAACTCGTAAATTCGAAAGATCTTTTAAATCAGTTTGACAAGTTCATCATCATAAAATAACTTGACACTTCAATAATATAGGCAAGCACCATAAAAAATAAATTTTGGTACATACCTATGGGGCATGTAGTTATTTTGAACTTTGTAGCATGATACAAGTTTGAAGATTCCTCGCCGTCTGATCTGGCTTTGATTTTTACATATCAACCCATGTGGGGGTGTACGAGGACAACAACATTTCGTCAAACCTTTAAATATATCTATCATCGTTATCGTATTAAGGACCTTTGGTAGTTATCGCTTCGAACATCTATCAAACTCACGACGGAGGATCATATGCGAAGAACGTGTTCGCTACATCTATTGAACTCACAATTACGTGAGTAACTTATAATGCCGAACACATGAACACATGTATTGTAGCCACTGCATGCATCGAACTCATGATTACATGGAGTAACACATATGCAGAGCACATGTGCCCATGCAACATAGTGATGTGCGAGCATATGTTAAACTCATCTTAGAAAATCTGTCACGTTCACAAGAAAACAAAACAAGGATCAACAAATGATAGTCCATGTTTCTTCCTTCACTTTCTACCTCGTTTTATCATCACATAACCGGAGGTAATGGAGACACGAAATGGAAAGACTAACGCAACAACCTTAGATGATCTCGTCAAGCATATGATCTAGAGAGGACGACAGGACGAGATGCACCTGAGGGATGGATGAACACGCAGATCCTCCTGATGACAACATCCCTTCTGGGTATTCGGTTCAGTAGTGAAGCTGGATGGAGAGGGAGAAACCCACAAGATGGCATTCCCAGCATGACCAAGCAAACGACGAGGAACCGAAACAAAGTATCGATTGCAGGATGGTCAAATGAATGCAACCCAGAACAGGATTTCAGTACCCGATAGCAAAATGAAAGCGCTGAAAAGAGAACATATACTAACATTCCCAATTTGTGAGGCTAGCAATGCTCCTTGCTTCCTGAAATTCAATACATTAGGATGGAGTACTATTTTCTGTCCAAGTTTACGTTGACTAGAAAACAAACTCAGTCGCAAAACGAACATCTTGCGCCTGCTTCCCTGGCAATTATCAAGCAGACACTCGAAGATGTAGCCTCTTCCTCTCGAGCTCAAGCTGCAGAGACCAAATAAGAAAGTGAGGGTGAGGGCATTGCATAAGTATTCTCAGGTATATGATAATGAAAGTTTGTAGGAGTATCTTTTTGTAAAGTTTGCTTACCACTTTCTTCACACGCTCATTAGCCGCAGCTGTTCCTCCAGAGACAGATTCTGGGAGATATGGACTGCTAACTCGGACCTCATTCATCACAACTATGACAGTCTTGTCCCACCGCACAGGAAGCCTGCGGGGAAAAATAGAAAACTCAGTTCAGGTTCTTTGCTTAACATGGAATCACAGAATAATATATGAAAAGTTGGCTGAACAAAGTGAACCTAAATTCAAATATGTGATAGAATGGGCACGAGACAACCAGACGAAATGAGAATCAACTTCTTCAACATGTGGGACCCTAAGGTGCCATGTGGCAACAATGCAGACTGTAAGATCCGCCATGGCTCGAAAAACAGATATCACTATAAAGGCTATTCATGGTAGGAGAATCACAGAAGATTCAAGGCATCAGATAATGCATAAACACAAATATGGCAAGAGGCAGAACAAACAAGGAACGAATGAAGCAAATAGCAGAAATCATAAGGCTACCTACTCGTAGTGAATGTGATTTGGCATACCAATCACTTACCGTATGTGATTTGGCATGTCCATAGCAAAAAGTACAGGATACTCATTGGAAGGTAAACTATTAAGCCTTTGAACAGAGATGCTTCCAAAGTGAATATCAAATTCGTAAAGTAAATTGATCTTGACTACCAACAAAATCAAACAGCACATTGCTATCTAATGTTCCAGGGTTAACTATCTGCCCATAAACACAAACATGAACATAGCCACTTAGAACTTAACAGCAATATAAATAACAGTATCATCATTTCCACCTAATAGATCATAAAAAGAACCCAACTCAAAACTTCTCAGTATATAAACCGTCTTTTGAGACAGAATTTGGGACACTAGCTTCCCCCAAATTAATAGATTACTCCCATATTACCCTGGTGTTACCACTACAGTGTTCTTGAAGCACAGATCAAAACTGCCTTTAAGACTAGACTACTTTACTGTATACAAGGCATGAGCCGGATAAGAAATCCAATTCCTCCACCCCGCGAAATTTCAGTGTTAAGCATGGTACGTGCTTTCACCAATACATGAAAAGGGAATCTGTTCACTATAGCTTCTGCAGGCAATACTCTTATCTTAACTATAGAACTCGACAATATTTCATCCATCAATCACCTTGTTGCCCTTAATTCTGAAAATAGATAGATCAAATCTTATGTATACTGGAGATGAAGCATAGCTCTTCCTTAATATACCTAGATTAGCCAGACATAGAAACAGCAGATCCAAGCTGTACTGCTACCACCTAGCACGCAAATGAAGGAAAGACAAATTACCAACAAACCAGACTCCTTTACCTAAGCTGCCCAACCCCAACACCATTGCCCTTTCCTAGAGAGTAACCAAGTGAGGCTGGTTGCTATAGCCCATAATGCAACAAATTTGACTAAGCACAAAACTTAATTCAGAAGTCTTTACTCAACCCTCAATTCAAAGCATTATCGAATATTAGAACCAACTAAACATACAAAACATCCAACATAACATCAATATAGAAAAGACAAGCTAAAAGGGTCCAATGAAAACAAGTATAGTTACGTTTTGGACAAAGCGTCGAAGATGTTCTGAGCCTCCTCCGTCACTCCAACCCCGATCCTCTCCGCCTGCCTGCGACAAACCCACAACAACAAACCACATCACGCACTCCAAAACCCACCCAATCACCCAATTCACACAATGCAAAGAAACTGATCATCATAATCACATCATTCACCTGATGGCAGAATCCTCTCTAGCCTGAATCGTATTCAGATCAAGATAACTCAACGGATCAAGTGGGTCATCTCCGTGTCTCAAAAAGGTCAATTCTTTGATATAATTGGCATTCAATATCCTCAAATTCCTTGTACTCCCCCTCTTCGAACCCTCTTGTAATCGCCCAAAATTCCGTCAAGGTAACACAAACCCACATCAAAAAATCAAAAACCCAACGCCAATAAACACACAAGCAACTTATGATACCACAAATTGATACACAATACAACAAAATTGAACACAAACATGAAAGTTTAAACATAATATTTTAGGATATGCAGAACGAGGATGTTGGATTGATGGTCGAAGGTGATGACTTGAGCTTCGAATTCATCACCCAATGTGGTCTTGATTGAGAGCACGCATCCCACTGCGAATTCCTCGCTGCTTGCATCCATGGCCATGGCGAATTTGTTCTCCTTGTTCTTCCTTCTTTCCTTGTTTATTTATTTATTTATTATTGTCGAAAATTTTTCTGATCAAGTATTCTATGGAAGGGGGTGAAGGACTCTTGGGCTGGAACTTTGGGCCTCATCGATATTGGAAAGCAGAGCCCGTATAAAGAAGCCTTTTGGGCTGTGGCTGATGTGATGTTTCGGTTTGGGCCCCTATAAGAAGAAGGCTACGAGCCCATTTATTTATCTATTTATTTTATTTATTGATAAGATTTATTTTTCAAATGATGCTTGGATGGTTGGGGCAGGTTGCTCCAAGGCGACCATATAATCACGATCCATGTGAGATTCTCATTAGTATAAATTACATAATTACGGATGAGCTGATCTAAAATCTCATGTTTGTCACAAATATGACTTATATTTAGAAATTCGATTTAATCACAGTGATTGTTGTTGATCCGAGGGATAAAAAACTTTAAGGTTTGAAATGGGTCACGGAATGAAAACATATGATACGATTAAGGGAACCATGAAACAGAGATATACATTACAACTGTTGCCAACCACCAAGATTATCAGCTTCATTGATTTAAGGGTAGTCGTAGACACTTGTACGATGGTACTGGAAGATAAAACCAAACGTGACACGTACAACTGATTTCATTGACCCTGGTGTTTCTTCATTGTATTTTTATCTCATTTATACTATAACGATTTAATTCGATGTAATAATTTATATATATTAAATTAATAAAAATGATAATTTTATTTTTATAAATATGTGATATAGAAAAAAAAATAAAAAAATGATGATTTCTAATTGATATGTTGATAAAATACATGGGTCAAAGATAATTCTCACCGAACATGGACTCAGTCAATGAAACATGTCCTTTTCCTCATAATTGATTTGATTTTTCCATCCAACTATGCACATAGCATACCAAAGTCGAGGGGGAAAGGTTAAAGGGGTGGGGATGCTTTTTGTACCTTAGTCTCAATTATTCCAAGCAAATTTTGCTCCTTGGACCTTCACATAATAATTGAGGTTTAACGAGCGGCACATGATAAGTGAGATTCCAATCTAAGGTTATTAAAATATAATTTTTTTATATGAAAATTGAGATAAAATCTATGTATATTTTTTTATCTTATAAAAATATCTATTCTATATCTTATACATGATGAAATTACGTGGATATGTTTTTTTTTATAACGTGTGAGAGGAGAGTTTGGATTTAGTACTATTCAAGTAACTCATATAAGCACAAACAATAATGTACTGGTTGTGCAACAAACTACGATTTCAAATAAGTTTACGGCTGAATGGGGCAACAATAGTGGTTGTCTGTTGATTGCAACAATAGTGGTATGAGTTTGGGATGGTGGGATCCTTCTTGATAGGTTCGATTTTTTTTGGAAATTTTTACTCACTCCTATTTTATGTATTTATTTATTCTTAAAAAGTTATATTTCACTTCATATATTATTAAACTCTAAAAGAATGTAGCTATTTTTAAAATTAAGAAAAAATATGTTTAAAAGATCGAAAATTTGAGGATAATATGCTATTTTTTCTATACTCTATATAAAGTTGTGGAGTACTAAAGAAAATTGGAGACGAGTACTTGGAAACAGATTCGATCTTTTGCAATCACGTGCTTGTAATTTTTATGGTTTAGATCATGTTAAATGGAATAAGATGCTAAGTTGCATGTGATGTAGTATTGTAAATCACATGGCAATGGCATCAGTTCAAATATTGGATGAATAAACGATAGGTAGAGTGTCAGAACCCTTGTACACCTCTGACCAGGATACTACTACATAATTAACTCATTATGTTAACTAATATATTATCCTGCGCAGTTACTACATAAAATATGTTTGTGTTAAAATCATGTCGTTTTGTTTTGATTGTGATTTTTATGATATAGATGAAACAAATTCTGATTATTTATATGTTAAATGGATTATTTATGATTCTTTATTATATTATATTTATGTGTTGAATCATGAGTTGATTTTTATTACGTTCTTCCTACACCCTGTCGATTGACAACATTATCTCGGTTGTTATTGTTATTGTAATTGATTTCGATCGAACAATAAGACCGTCATTATATTTTTCATTTTTTTAAAAATGAATAAGATGTTCTGAAAAAAAAATAATGGCGTGTCATTGTCCTGCATATAATCAGATGATTTTGTATTCTTATATATAATAAATTTTTCTAAGATTATTTATATTTGTTAAAGATGTAAAAATATAGAGGGTGTCCCGCCCATATATATATAGTAGTTTTGTGTATTGTGACCTCTTAGAAAACAATTTTGTGTATTATTATATATAATAGATTATATTTTTTTATTATAAAGATTTGAAAAGACTATGAAGTTTTTTTTAAAAAAATAAAATTTAATATTCGAAAAGATTCATGGTCATTTGAAAAGATTAATGGCATCCCTGTATACATAATAGTTATAATAGGATTATTGATTATGATTAATTATAATCTTTATAGTAAGGATTACTTAATATTTTTTATCATAAATATTATTGAGTTTTTTTGTTTTTTTAATAAAATTTAATATTTAAAAAAATTCAGGGCTCTTTAAAAGATTGATAATTCCCCATATTTTAACGTCTCATTTCTTCACGTCTCATGGATATTTATATATATGATAGATTGGCCACCCACTTCATTGCTTAAATACCATGTTAAACAATAGGACTTAATCTTCATCTTCCATGAATCACAGCCATATGAAAGGAAGGCAAAGCAAGATTGCGGACGGATACAAATCTGGCAATGGCGATATTATCTCCACCTCGACAAGGAAGCTTCAAGATTAGCTTTATATTTTGAACGTTTGTGTATGAGCTAGACTTGCTCAAAATAGAACTCTCATCGGTGGGGTGATCAATATCATAGTATTTTTTTTCGTAACGTTTGAAGAATTCGATATTGTGATGCGATATGTCATGATACTAGTTATATTAATATAAGGACCTATATATTTGATCTTATGCTATAGTAGGTTGAGATGAGGCGGTAAGATGAAATTATACGATATTAATAAAATTTCACATTTTAATGATTAATCTATTGGAAATAATAATAATATATAAATCCTTATATGCTCTAACAATACTGTAGTTATAATTGAAGATTATTAAGATTCACGGTGATACTGATATGGATGAGAATATAAAAGAGAATGATGATCGTGGAGTTTGATAACAAAAGAATGTGTCATCAAGTGACATTGAGAAAACATACTCGGATCATAACACTAGAAATAAGAAATAAGAGTTATACATCTACTATCTTTGTGTCTATACCCTCAAACTATTCTGCTTTAGAAATATACACATGTGTGTTTTCTGAATATACATTTATATGTGTTTTTCTGTTACTTATTAATACTGATATATGATAAATTTGAAATTGTTATTTACATATAAGTCAAAAAATTCTTGGACAATAAAAACAGTTGTCCATAATATTTGTACGACAATAGTACTCAATCTTAGCCTTCCATGAATCACAACCATATGAAAGGAAAGCTAAGTAAGATTGGCAGAGACGGATGCAAATCTGCCGATGGCGATATTCTTTCCACCTCAGCAAGGAAGTTTCAAGATTAGCTTTATATTTTGAACATTTATGCATGAGCAGATTTACCCACATCGATCGTGGAGAAAAGAAAAAGTAGAATATATATATGAGGAACTCATAACCCATCAGCTTAGGTTTTTGGGTTAACAGTTGGGTCCAGTTTATATGTGTATTCTATTCAGGTCCATATATGAGCTGAACTTTCTCAAAATAGAACTTAGGGCAATGAGATATACAGAAAAGCAGTACTATTTGTCTTCCTTCTTGCCCTAACCTGTAAATGTTTTAAATGTTACAAATTACATGACATTCCATTCCTTAATTTTCAAAGATATATAATACGTCATTGTTGATATACAGAAAAGTTCGTATGATTACCTTGTGATAATACATTAAAACTTTTGAAGTTCATGGCCAACGTATATAGTTGGTGTTAGTTGATCAGTATACATCTGTTTGGCCAGTCTAGATCTCTCCATGTCTTGAAGTATTGTATGGTTTTGGTTCAATTGAAAAGTGATGGACACCATGTCTTCGTACCATGGATCACATGCAATGGAAGTAGAAAGATGGTGATTAAGTACATGCATTATTAATATTTGGCATGTTTCAATGTAGCACATTTATTAAATTTAGGGTAAATAATTTGGTCGGCGATCACTCCTAATAATTAGACTTCACTGTAATTGTGGTACCTAGGATAGTATGTTGCTTTTTAACTTATGAATTAAGATTAACATGATCAAAAAAGTTTTTACCAATATATGAGCAATAGATAATTCAATATCATCTACTAGTAGGGTATAATCCATATCCAAACAATGATTCAATGTTCACAAATCTTTAGTGACACGCTGCTCCACGATACAAATGTATTGTTTCGGGACGTGAAGTCTATATATGATTATATCGAATGACTTTCTCAATTGTCGAAAACATTCCGCTATCACTTATCCGAATGCAAGGCAATGTTTTATAAAGTATACGTAGACACCAATATTGAAGAAGTGAATGTATACATTTCATGATGGAATGCCAGCAACTCCAGGTGAAATAATACATATTGTCACGCTATAAGGTTTCATCATCATCAAAAAAAGGACCACAAACAGACAACAATGCGTAGAACAACAACGAAAAACCATTTGGCCCCCCACTTCCCTTTAATAATTGTTATCACAAGCCCCTTTGCATCCATTCTTTGAATATGACTCCATTTCCAATTCCTTTCCTCTTCAATTTTAGTGAGCCTCCACTCACTATTGTCTCTCAAGAATTCTTCATATTCTTCTTCACAATCTTGCTAAGAATCAAAGGAGAGAACCTAATCAATCAAGTGTATCATATATGGGCATGAAAATGAGAGGATTCAACACAAACCCATTCAAGGGAAAGCCTCATTTCATCACCAAGAAGCTGTTCTCATATGCCCTTTATGCCATTCTCCCCATTGCTGTAGTCTCCTTGTGTTTCTATCAATTGACTCCAATAACAGAGACCCCAGTTGCCCAATTTAAACACAACACTCCTCCCATTGTGATCACTTCCCCTGTGGAAGATTCGCCGCAGAAAGGTATCGTCCTATCCATGTAACCGACGCCGTGGCTTGTTGTGGTCATTGTTAAAATGATGACGATTGAAACCTGATTGTGTGTTGGTTTACAGTTCTCTTTACGTTATGTGTCATTGTTATATCCATGTAACCTATCCTAATTAATGGGATAAAGACCTGTTATTGTCATCCTGTAAGGTTTATTATTCTCTTAGTGTAAACATAAGGATTGAATCCTGATTGTGTGTTATTGTTAATGGGTATGACTTCTTTTCATGTGGGCAGGTTCAGGTGAGGTGAAATCGAATAACCAATTACCATGCGATTATTCGAATGGCAAATGGGTACCAAGTGAGTTAGGTCCTCTATACAATGGCACAAGTTGTGGTACAATCAAAGATGGGCAGAATTGCATGAGCCATGGGAGACCTGATCTGGGCTATGTATCATGGAGATGGCAACCCAATGAAAAACATTGCAATGCTCCAAGATTTGATCCTGTGAAATTCCTTGATCTGATGAGAAACAAGCACTTGGCCTTTGTTGGGGACTCGATGGCTAGGAATCAATTAGAGTCACTTATGTGCATGTTGGCATCTGTTTCATCACCTTCACTTGTATACTCTAGTGGTGATGATAACAAGTTCAGGCGATGGCATTTCGCGTCGTGGAATGTTATTGTTTCGGTGTATTGGTCGCCTTTTCTTGTGAAGGGGATCGAGAAGACTGAGCAGGAGAATTATAATAAGTTGTTGATGGATACTGTTGATGCGAGGTGGGCTAATGATCTAGGGTCCATTGACATGGTGGTGTTGTCGATCGGGCATTGGTATCTACATCCGGCCGTGTATTCTGAAGGGGATTCGGTGCTTGGATGTCATTATTGTCCTGGCCTTAATCATACCGAGATCGGGTTCTATGGTGTGTTTGGAAAGGCTTTTAGGACTGCCCTCAAGGCAATAGCGGAGAGAAAAGGTCATGGTGACAATGGCATTGACGTTGTTGTGACAACGTTTTCGCCTCACCATTTCGAAGGGGAGTGGGACAAGGCGGGCGCCTGCCCAAAGACTGAGCCCTATCAGGAAAAGGAACTACAGGCGATGGACGAGCAAATGAGGGAGGCCGAGTTGGAAGCAGTCGAGGAGGTTAGGCCAGTTGCTCTTAGGGAAAGTGGGGGTAGAGTTAGGATAACCGCGTTGGATGTGACCAAATTGGCATCGTTGAGGCCGGATGGTCATCCCGGGCCTTATATGCATCCTTTCCCATTTGCCAACGGGGTTCAAGATAGGGTTCAGCATGATTGCGTGCATTGGTGCTTGCCAGGGCCGATCGATACCTGGAATGAGATCATGTTGGAGATCATGAAGGGATGGCAATCAGATGATTCAACAAGATAGGATGAGAAAGATGTACATTTTCATTGGTAATGCTATACACGTTTTTGTTTGGTGAGTGCTGATTCTGGAAAATGGAAGTGGCGTGGAAGAAAAAGTTTCACCGTGGACAAGCTACTGATGGAGAACGACATTCTATTTGCGTCGTAAAAGATCAAAATAGCATGTGGAATTGCTTGTTTCGTATCGTCCTTGCGCGATTGAGGTTTACAGAACCAGCTTCTATGTCACTCTAAGAAAAGGCGACCATTGAGTTAAATCATGGAGCAAGACAATGTACTGATGCAATCTCATGATTCATCTCCGATGGCAAAACCCCGCGAAACTTCACCTTATGTTATTACACTATTCAGTCGATGTAAGTTCCGTTGTTGAAAATTGGAAATTTCATAGGCCACAATGTAATTTTGCTTAGGTAGGAAAAATTCTCGTTACATATGTTGACATTTCATCAACCATTTCATTTACCTGCGCATTGAAGCATTTTGAGATGCTTAATTTCATTATTTTCCCCTTGTTACGTCAGCGACTTTGGGTAGGGCCAAGGAAGTAGAACTGGACAAGTTAGGAATAAGATGGACTATGAAGTAAAGAGCTCCGGTGTATAGAAAGGTCCTCACCGTGCCATCTGCAATATCTGTTTATTCAGCTTCATCAGATGGCATCCATTACAAGCTGGTTTGGCATCATACAGCATTCGTTAATAGGGAAATTAGTGAATCTCGAATGTCAATGAACCGTGATGGTCATGTTCATGCCATCAGGGCACATTCTGAAGGGACCTCCGATGAAATAATGATCTCCTGCTGTAGTAAGAGGAATGTAAGTCTCCCCTGAATGATCCGAGAATATGGCACCTGTGTTGTCGCATTCCTCCAGCTTCTCGGCTGTTACTTCATCGACGCCATAGCCTTCAGCATAGCGAAAAACTGCAAGAACCAGGGGAAAAAAAATGTGGAATTGTGTTTAGACAATCAGTTAATCAAATGACGATGTCATAAGGCATGACGGCGCAAAGTTCAAAAACTAACCAAGGACGTCACCACGGTGGAATTCCTTTCCCTCAGCCCAGGCATTGTAATCCTGTCCAGCAGTCCAACCCTCGGAGTCTCCCACGATGTACTCAATGCCAGCAGCTCGGATTGTTAGGACGGAAACAAAGAGTAGAATGGTGCAGACCAATCCTGCCATTAGCTTGGCCATGAGGGATCGTTCATAAGAGAGGTAGAGGAAGGCCCGGCTTCTCGGATTCTGGAACGTGATGAAGCTGATATATTGTTGTAGAAGATCTACAAGATGAAAAGTTGCGAGGGATGAATCAGATTTCGAATGCAATGAAACAATGACTATGAATAGAAGAGGCTAGTCCTGATTTGAAGGATAAAACATCCCAAGTGCACATTCAATGAGCTGTTTTTCTCTAAAACAGTTTGTATATACAAAAATTACAGGACTTCAACCCGTGACATGTTCCAATGCAACCTAAATGCCAAAATACAGAGTATTCTGAGATCCAGAAACAGTGTCTCCCACACATATCACATGTAATACAATACATTAAGGTCTCGATATAAATCAATAGTACATCTTTCTGTTAATTCACGGATTGAGACAAAAACAGAACACTTTTAAGTATGAGACGCTGTGTTGATTCTCCATTCCTTATCTACATGAACAATGCTACGCGCTTATTTTTAGTTGGTCATCGATGTGATCAACAATGGAGAGTTTGGTAACCTCTCTGCTATGTTTTTTGACATTGGAGTATGTTGTTCGTGTATTATGTAACCTAATTGTGAAGAAACAATCATCTTAAAAGTATTGAATAAGAGAAAAAAGAATGTGGATTTCTGCACATAGTACATCTAGTATCAAATGAATACTACTTCCGACCCCAAAAGATGCAACAATTTGACCTCATATGTTTATAATAACGATCAAATTTAATTTTTTTTAAATTTATCGTGAAATATCAATGATTTTGTAAGTTATATATTTCAAATTAATATATATTACAGGAAAATCATACGTGATTTGATACGAAAACGAGATTTATATTCATGCACATAGAATAGCGCACAATACGTTTAAGTTTACATCTTTTAGGGGACGGAGATTAACACAATAATTTAATCTCAATAATTCAATTATATTATTTTAATTTAAAAGATGCATAAAATATGATGATAACATTATATTTAATTATATATTAAAAATAATAAAAATTAAATAATAAAAAAATAAAAAAATCTTTATTATTAAATATGTTTTAACACACTGCTATCTCGTGAGACTCATCACATAAAAACTAGAGACAGAAAACTTGTGAACAGAAACAGTGAGACAATCTAGACAGAATGTGAACCTCCAACACAAACATATCTTCTTCTCCAATCCAGTCTCCACTCAACCACTTGCTCACTACCCCTTCCTCACATCCCCGCCATCACCACTCCTCCTCCGCCGCCGATGGCCGCGACACTCCTCATTCTCCCTCTCCACCACCACCAACATCACCACATCCCCCGAATCCCCCAGTTCCCCTTCACCTCTTCACCATTCCTCTCCAAATCCCACCCCAAACCCTACCGCATCGCTGCCGCACTTCCTCGCCCTTCTCCGCCGCCATCGCTGCCCTCATCGGAACCCTCACCGACCCCAACTCCGCTCCACTCGGGTCGATTCATGACCCCAGCCGAGCTGCAACAGCTCCAATTACTCGAAAACTACACGTATTCCGTCGAATTACCGTCTGGATCGCTTACGATCAGGCCGATGCGTGACGAGGAGATCGATACCGCAGCGGACTTGCTGGCGGGGTCCTTCGCGGAGTCGATGAAGGCTATAGTGGGGTACAGGAAGCTGTTAGGGTACGTGGTGAGGGAGTACTTAATTGAAAGGAGAGGGTTGTTGCCTCATGCTGTGACGTTGCTAGGGGTTTGGCGGGAGGAGGTGGCGGGGATTGTGGAGATGAGTTTTGATGCGAGGGGGGCGAATACGAGGCCACATTCGCCTGCTCCGCCGGAAGAGGAGCCGTATATTTGTAACATGACGGTCAAGGAGTCGCTCAGGAGGTATATATGGGACTGTTCTGTGGTTTCGGATTCGTGTTTTGATGATGATGGGATTTGGTTGTTTGTTTTATAGAATTATTGTGTATGGTGGAACTGAGGGCAATTTGTTCGCCAGGAATGAATTGAGTGTTTTGGATGTCGAGACAAAGTGATTAGATTGCTGAATTGACGATAATGGACGAGTCTTTTACAGCGGAATAGAAGATGGATGACTTAATAGGAAGTAGCTTTGTGTATTGACATGCTGCTCTGGTGCAGTGTCATAGCATCAGCCCTGGTCGAGGGAGATATTGAACATTCCTCTACTTCTTTGTTTTGCAAAGTGTCAATCGGTCGTGCTGTATCAATATCATTGCTAATCCTGCTGAGTGAATGAGCGTGCAGGAAGAAACTGTAACATTGACTATGGTCCTGAATCCTGATTACCTTTTCCCTAGTTTATGATTGCAGCATTTGTTTGTTGTTTTATATGCTAATTAGATGTGGTGTGGCGGTCAAGTTGTAGATAATGTATCTAGAGTGCACAAGCTTTGGCAGAAATTGGAAGAGTGTTGAATGCTTTATGAAGTTGCTAACTTGATTAGGTTGCGTCTTCTGCTGAAAATCTATATTATGATGTCCAGTTGTTTTGTTAGTCTGAGAACATATACTTCCGAGTGTGCTTTGTTCTGATTTGAACAATGAAAGCACTTCTGTCAATAACTGTTATTTGCGTATCAGATAAAACTAACTTTCATTGTTATTGTGATGTTTTAGGAGGGGTATTGGGTGGCATCTTCTGAAGGCAAGTGAGGAACTTATATCTCTCATGAATTCTTCAAGAGAGATCTATTTGCATTGTCGAATGATTGATTCAGCTCCGTTCAACATGTATACCAAGGCTGGTTATGAAGTAGTCAAGACGGATGGTTTGTCTGTCCTTCTGACGTTGCAGAGACGGAAGCACTTAATGTGCAAGAGACTACCAGATTTGCCTTCAGAAGTGGCTACTCCAGATTTGGACGAGAAGGCTCCTTCATGAATGGAAAGAGGGATGAAAAAAAAATGTATCCCAAGGAAGTAAGTTGTACATTTTTGAATAGTTATCGTTTAATCTGTATTGGTCGAGAGCTTGTTTATGCAGTCACTGCTTTGCCCGCCCTCCTGTTTTTTCCCCTGTAGATATTTTATTCGGTAATTTTGTAATGTATAGTCCATCACTTCCATGTGCAAGAAATTTAATAGGATTACTAAAAGAGAAAGAGAGTATAAGATACCGAAGTGGTTGTGCTAGAGGCAGGCCAAAACAGAGAGTACCAATAATCATGTATTGCTGTCATTTGTGAATAAAGCAGAAAGTTCGGAGAGATATACAGCAACAGAAGCTGCTCTAATTGTATCGGAACAGAAGCTGCTCTAATTGTAGATAGAGTCATAGAACCACAAAATTACTTGATTAAAAAATAAATTACTACGAGCACATTATGATGTCTCTATACATGGGGAAAAAAGTTAACCATTTAGATCATTCTGAGTGTATGCATAATACCCATACCCAAGCCTTTGGAATTTGTGGGGAGAATCAGCTGTAGTTCTTTCACGCATTCGATCATCGTTGGCCTCGTGCTACTATCTATTCTAACACAACGTGATGCCAAATTTGCAAACATGGTTATGGACTCCATGGTGTAGGAGTTTCGGGGCAGATCTTCATCTATAATTTTCCGAAGCTTTCTCCAATCATTTGACATATTCTGTACCTGAACCATGAAGTCGCCAATCTTTTGATGTCAGTTTTCTAGTGCTATTATACTCTACGGCCTTGAAGGCTGATGCACTTCATACATTTAGTTCATACCTGCAACACAATGTTCTGATGCATTGGCCCCTGACTTAGTTCCGTGGCTCTACGTCCTGTCAAAAGCTCCAGAAGAACAATGCCAAATGCATAAACATCGCTTTGCACTGTTAGTTCACCTGTCTGTTTCCATTGATGGGTTTTAACCGTCTTAAATGTAATGCAAGCAACTAAATGGTATGCTCCTGCATATGATGAAAACTTACAGATGTATATTCAGGGTCTAGGTAGCCAAAGGTTCCCATTAGCATAGCACTTACATAGGTCTCCTTTCCCTTGGGCATTAACATTGCGAGCCCAAAGTCAGATATCTGTGCACTATGTTCATATCAGCTCTTCACATCAATGACACTTCACACTTGTTTGCTATTTGAAGTGAAAGGATAGTGAAGCTTCAGGAACTGTACCTTTGCATCTAATTTGTCGTTTAAAAGTATGTTGGTGGATTTGAAATCTCTGTGGACAATAGGAACTCCCACGGCTGAACTTGAATGGAGATAAGCTAGCCCCCTTGCTGCTCCTAATGCTACGTTTAGCCTTGACGACCAATGCATCTTAGCTTCACCTACTTCCAAATTCTATTAGGACCATTACACAAGATCAAAGCAAAGCTCTAGTGCGCATTTATAGTTTATCTGTTTCTCTTCAATCTAGTTCTATTCTAGTTGTTAGAGCTCACTTACTTTTCAAGTGATCCTGTAGGTTCTTTTGTGGCATGTATTCATATACAACAAACCGCTGCTTCCTATCAGCACAGTACCCTATGAATGATACTAGATTTGGGTGCTCCAGTCTGCTCAATATGTCCACTTCCACGCGAAATTCTCTCTCACCTTCAGCTTCTTTTGATGGCGGTCGCTCCATTTTCTTGATTGCTACAACCTAAGTTTTCAGAGAATTAGCACAATCTGCTCTGGTTATGTTGCAGGACATCTGAAATACTTCTGTCTATGATAGCTGTGTTTACTTTGTAAAGGATCAAATATATTTCAGGCATAAATTGTTGGCCAATGTTAGTTATGATGTGTTAGATGGAGTGAATAACAGGAAGTTATGGGTTACCTCTCCAGTCTGCAGAGTACCCTTATAAACTCGGCCAAATCCACCTTTCCCTAGTAGTTTATCATCGCTGAATGAGCATGTTGCCTCTTCCATCTCCTTGAGAGTAAAAACAGTTGATCCTTGTCTCCGTTTCGTCAATGGGTTATAGTTATCGAACTGCCAAAACTCAGCTGCCTTGTACATCCCTGAAATTGTTTTTTTTATTAATATTATTATTTCTTTGTTCTGGCATATTTGCAAATTGATGAACTCTGAATTCTTTTGTTTCAGGTTAGAAATGGGAAAAAGGTAGCTGAGTGTAGTTCCTTCAGAAAATGATGATCATAGGACAAAAAGAAGTTGGATAAGAACATACATGGGTCGAATTGGTCATGGGACTTGCTCCTCCTGCGCTTGTTCCAGGCAGAAACCAAACTGAGTGGCATTATCTGATTCTCTCCAACTTGCTAGAAGTATTCAATTTCTCAAGCATGTGAAACCCCAAGCCAAAACGATGCTTTAATGATCATTAAGTTGCTTGTTTTGGGAAAATAGTGTGCAAAGAAGAAATAAAGCTATTGGAAGGAAGTGTTTATTTCTTAGAGAAAACTGCAATGAAGCATCAATTCTAGACGTACGTGTATGGGGAAATGAGTTTGATTTAAAGTGTACTCAAAGTGTACCATCATACACCAACCAAAGATGAGAGAGTGAGAGAGCTTTGAAGACAAGAAAAGGAGAAGCGAAAGTAAAGCGAGGAAATGCTTGCTTGTCTTCAAATGTGCTTGCCCAGAAGCTTGATATTTGGGAAGGGAAATGAACATTAGTTGATGCCTTCATATTCTCGGCTAGATCCTTTCTGCTCAGACACGGGAGAAAGAAGGATGTTGGTTGTGCTGGTGCTTTCATGCAAAACTTCTTCCCTGGTACGTTCTTCCTCGTAAGTTCTCTCTTTGAAAAAAGGCTTCTTTTTTTATTGGTTGCTGTCTATGTCGAGAATTGGTGTGTTTCATGTTCATCCCATTGTTCCGATGAGCACTTACTGAACCATAGTATCAATCCCCTTCATTCCCATGAGTGCACTATCGCCTTTCAACATGTATCTAACTCTTGTGTTTTGAAACTTTACCATGTGGATTTGGTTATGAACAACTGATCAGGTTAAGATGTCCAAGACAAAAGGACATCGATTTGGGACTTGGTCACTCTCATAGCTCACCCATGATTGAAATATTACACTCTACAGGTATCGCAAAACTATGGAAAAGAAATAACCAGAGACAACATTGTCCTGAATTTTCTTACTGTAGCTTGGTCCGACTCTTTTGCTGGTCTTGATCTGAAACTTGATGTATGATGCTTCTCTTTACCCTTATAAATTTTGGTAATCCATGACAAGGGGTTTAAGAATAGAATTTATGCTTCATCGCTCAATTATTGCATTGCTCTTGTGCTTGATGCCATGTTGGATTCTTCTTCTTCCACGCTTCCTAGATATTTTCTTGTGCCATAGAATTCCTAGTCACTGTTTTAGATGATATGTTGCCATATAATCTGTTGTTTGAGAAGACCCTGGCGACTTCTTGCCCCTTGTCAACATATACACATATTCAGCTTGTTTTTTTCACTGTAATGTACAAACATTCACAATAAGAGAGGAGAGGAACGTCGAGGGTAGCCAGGACAAGGTGATTATGTTTTTGGTGATAGACTTCTGCATTTCTTCTTCAGCTGCAAAGCAAGAATCCTGGCGCCCAGGGAGAATGGGAGCCTGGTGACATGTAAAGAAGATTTTTCCCGACAGGTCAGGAGCCTGAGCTCTGCAAGGAATTCATTATCAAGTCCTCGCTATGATGCCTAACTGCTCGAGGCTTGATCATAATCATAAGATGATTGCACGGATTTGCTTGTATTTTTATGTGATGTTGTCATAGTAATGCCGATGTGGTGCTGTACCTGAACGTCATTTCTAGTGGCAAAGTTTAGCCGAGATGTATCAACAATGTGCACTGAGGTTGAATTCTGTGTTTGATTTCGGTCTAAAAGAAAATGCATTTGATCTATTGACGGAAGATTTACTTGTTTCTGGTCACCCGTATCAACTTGCTTTTCTGTTTTATCGTTTGCATTGTCAAACATGTGTTTCACATGCAATCTGCATTCGATTCTCCCTACTCGACATGTTCCACTTCTGAGTACACCACTTGCTTGTGAAGTTATGACAAATAACGCTGAAATATTTGTACATTATTCATTCAAGAAAACAAGGTTCGTAACATTACATAAGAGCGCAGGTCATTAGTTAATGTTATGAATAACTCAAATGCCGATATGAATCTCTCATATGTTTCCAACAATGACAAGTCGTCATCGGAGGAATATTTATGAACTTGATTAAACTGTACAAGTTATCTTTTGCTGTACAGAGCGCTCATACTTGATCGTGACGATCTTGCAAGAGCGGAACCTTCATGTTTCTGTCATCATTCTTTTTCCCTTCATCTTCTCTTCTTATTCCCCATAGAACTAGAAAATAGCCCATGCCAACTATGCTTGCACCTAGCACGCTGCGCTATTCCCAAGTCAGATACCGCAATCCTGAGTGTATCAAATAAGCAAACGACAGATTCTAACATGGCATAACATCGAGAAGACCCTTTGTGTACCTTCCATAGTGCAAACTGCTGCCGAAGAATGTAAGATTGATAACGCACGACCAGAATATTCCGAGTGGCTTGAACATGGACACATACATCGGACCCTTGGAGGTCATGCACCATGCTTGGACACGGCTACGGATTAATGTTCCGAATATGGCCTACACTTCACCAACATGGAAAAACATATACTGATCCTTCTCAAATCCTTGATTTGTAGGACGTGTTATTGCAAACATCAAACAAAATCTGGGAAATGGGCTCACCGTGGAGACGATGATAGCAAGCTCATAGTTCAGTTGAAGCTTCCAAGCACTAAGGTTTCTCTCTGCAAGTATATCAACAACTGTAGTTTGAAGTGTCCCACAGATGATATAAGACGTAACAATCAGCATCATATCAGGAAACTTGTTGATGGTCGAAACCTGGATTATCCCCCACACAGCGATGAAGAAAGTAGCCGACAGTAGCAAAATGCCACCTATAACCCAATGTTCCTCGGTCAAGATAGCATTAAACATCAACAGTTCCAATGACTGTTTCCCTTGAAGTACATGTGGATGGAACTTGATCGGAGTTTGGAGGATTGAAGGGCCTTTATAGAACGAAATAACTACGGCTCCCACAACCGATATCATGGCACCGAGGATCATGATTTGAATGCTCGAGTTTCTCAAGTTCAACCTCATCTTCCTGATGCAAAGGTCAAAAGTCATCACAGATGAACATGTTGCTTGATGATAACAGAAAATTGTAGACAGCACAACAGATAAATAACACTGGAGTCAGCGAAACATTGCAACTGGCGTATTATGGCCCAAGCAGCAGAGGATAATAGTTCAATTTCTAAGACCAGTCTGATAGGATATAGATACCCTCTAACTTAAAGACGGACTACATTTGTTTTTTCTTTTCGGTAAATCTGATATGGTGTGACAGACTGGCAGTGCTTTGAGCAAATCTCTTGTTAAGAGTTCATGATCCCTTACAGCAGTTGACAAAACATTAGTGGTCACTGCGTCGGAAAGTGACCATCAAAGTGGCAGTCATTAGCAATCATACATACAAGATTCAATTATTCTTGTACAGAAAATGTGTGAAACCTACAGTCGGACGCATCATGATTGATTTTTATGGACGATCACGCTGTTCCGACCAATTAATGAAGCTTCTCTTTCACCTAGCAAAGATGCAGAACTGCAGATACGATTACAAAACAGCCATAAATGTCACATCTACGAGATCTTGGTTGCTATAATGTCATTGTCATGGTGAATACAGCTTTTTCAGGCAGGGCAGGGCGCATCCTCACTTCCGATAGAAGTCTAAAACCATATATCTAAAGGTAACACATTCCGATTCTATGGACACTTTCAAGGGGCATGTTTGTCTAAAAAAAATCCCAATAGCAAGCTTCACCCAATTAATAAAAACTGATTCAGACCTCGCTTTAATCACACAATGCTATGTAATTCTGGTCCTCTACTAGTAAAGGTGGACTTGGATAGTTCTAAAAAGAACCGAAATGTACACCATGAAAACAACTGAGAATAGGTCCTTTTTATAGCTGAGATGACTTCCAAAAGCAAAAAGAGAAAGATAGTATGTATTATTCACAGCTGATGCAAACCTACCTGAGAATCAAAGCAAGAACAAATTGAAAAGATGGAAGCAAAAGACCCATTCCGCAAGCTACGATTGGCGAGCTTAGCCTTAAACCAGTAAAGGCCAGGTTCTGTGCTATACTTACCCTGTAAAATACGACTCAAATTTTCATTCACGAGTGGGCTTAACATAAACTGTATGAACCGTACAAAGACATGCAAATCGACAAGAGAGAAGAGTGCAAACCCTATGAGGCCAAGGAGGAAGAAGCGGCCTAGGAGTCTAAAGTTCAAGAGCTGCGTCAAGCTGCAAAGAGCATACATCAACAAATAACTCAGTGTAAATCAAGAACCAACTGAATCAAAATGTTTAAGTTCCTGATACACAAACAGAAAGTAGATATACGACAAGAATTCTGAACAGAAGTAGAACTCTCATGCTGGGAAGAAATACAGCTTCGCGCTGTGTACATGCACGCTCTTTTCTTCTTGCAGTCAGAACATTGACTCACCTGTCCTTGTGAAAGATGAGGGAGTAAGGGAGAAGGATGATAGAGGATAGAGCATTCGAGTATGCAACAAAAACAAACTGGTTCATCCCCTTGTCCATTGCCCACCCGGCCGTGATTGTCAATGCTGAAGTAAACCCTTCCATCAACACCATAAGTGCAAACGGGACAGCTGTTTCCCTCTTCAACTTCATCGCTCAATCAAATATGGAGATGCATAAGTACTCTCACATCATGGCACAATGGACCTCTTCCTTGACTCTTGGTTATAGGCGAGGAGGATGTGCCCATCAGAATTATCATTCTCTAAACTATTATATCAACTATATACTGAGAGAAAAAGAAGATTTGAAAAAAGGAGGGAATGAGGAAGAAAAATAAACAACCGAGACATTCATATCAGGACCAAGTAAGCTAGAAAAGTACAGCAAGAGTTCCTCAACTGTCTACAAATATAAATGAAATAATGAGGCAAAGAAATATATAATATAAGTTGACATCCTTTTTTATTTTTTGCCTAATTACTCTAATCTAAGATCCTGTCATCTTTGCTTCAGATGGAAATAAAAATGATAGTGTCTCTTTATTATAATATGTTATCTAGTCTATAATTAAATTTATTCATTTCGTTTTGTTATCTTAAATTATCTACAACCACATTATTCGTATGGAGATAGAGTCTAAATTTGGACCAGTTCAAGGATCACTTTGTTGCATAGATCCACAGATTTGAGGATGTCTTGGTTCAAAGATCTCCATCAAACCATCATTATCATATAATCATTCATTCTTTTTCATCAATATTAATCTAACAGCTTTAATAGGACACGTCGGTATTCCGACCTGATCTTTCATTTGACACTTGACAGATTCATCACATAAACCACCATGTTTTCATAAGATGCTCACGGATTCTCAATCCTGGAGCTGATATGAGAATAAGTCATGAATTTGATCATGAACCTCACTGCAAATTGAAGAGGTAAAAGGAGGATACAGAGATTGTCTTATAATCTATATATCCAAAAACATATGCTTAGCGAAGGTTACTTTAAACTATTACTAGTATTTTCTGCAATTTGCTAAAATTATGCAACCGTAATTATACAACTTATGGGAAAATGGATTTGTCGCTACCCACAAAAAAGCTTATTTATGGCTAGATCATTCGATGTGGAGATCAAGGGTTGAGATTGAAGGTTAATTTGTTTTTCAATAAATGCAAAAAATGAATTTTTAATTTCAACCGTTGATTTTCAAATCCAACGGTCTATCTACAAATAAGCTTATTTGTGACTAACCACAAATTCACCAAGCCCCAATTAGTTTCATCATGTCTATGTTATCAACCATTAGATCCCATTAATATGGGACATTACTAACTTTTACTCTCTCCGTCCCTAAATAAATGCAGCATTTCATTTTTTGCATTATTCAACACGTATTTTGATGAACTTCATTGTTCGTCTTAACGACGTAAAACAATTATATCACTCGTCTAATTTCGAAGTATATAATTTAAATTATCATTAATATTTCACGATAATTTTACAAAAATGATGTTTGATCGTTTCGCAGTGCAAGTCAAAGTTTGCCTTAACAAACAAGTCAAAGTGTTAGCATTTATTTTGGGATGAAGGGAGTATTTCAATATTATGAAATTAGAAGTTTTTTTTTTCATTTTTCACATTTTAAAATAATTTCTAACTAGAATTATTAGTCATAGGTTTTTGCACATCAAACTTGCAAGCTTCAATGCAACTGTAGCAGAAGAGTTGCAATGAGCTGTATTTTGTAACTTTATTAAAAGCCCTTGAAACTTTTGCACAAAGCCAATCAGCACTATTGCTGAAAAATCAATAAAATTCCGAAAATGAAATCTATTCTCAGCCCGTTATTATTATGAAAAAAGAAGAAGAAAACTGCAAAATAATGAAGTCCAAGAAATTTTCTTTTACATTTACTCCTATTTCCTTTTTGCAAGTTGCAGCAAAGACAAATCAGCTAAAATTCTTGCTAATAAAACTACGATTATCCTTCTTGAAACCCCTTAGTGCTTTGATCCAAGTTTTAGCATGCACTCACATATTCTAGACAATCTAATATTATCAGGAAGTTGAGATTCTGCATGTTTCAAATAGCAAGCTTCATAAGTTTAGACCTCGTGTACTTGTTTGCATCAGAACTCAGAAGCAGCAGAATTCGGAGAGTAACGAGCACATCGATCCATATGGTCTCGATTAAGATCTTTTTGCCATTGCTATGGATAAGTTTTCAACAAGAAGCAGTCCAGTATTTCACTAGCGAAATGAGGAAACTGGGAGAGAAAAGTTTACCTTCCACAATGTGAACTACTTCCATACAAAGGTGATAGCATCCGAGAACAACATCCAAGAGAAAATGCACAATTCTCCAGACATACTTCTTCCTACATCAGAACTGCTAGAAAGAATTAAAAGAACAATTGTTATCTGATAATAAGCAAGCTTTATTCATATTCCAAAGTACATTAGAACTGCTAATAAGCAAGCTTGATTCATATTCCAAAGCACAACAGCTTCCGGAAAAGCTGAGCCAAGCACGTCGTCAACTCTATGTTTCCATTTTAGTTACCAAACCACGAGTCAACAATTCATTCAGCCTGGTACAAAGGCAGCTCCCTCATGAGTTCATTTCATAGATAAATTCACCAAAATAAATAAATGAATGAATGAATGAATAAAAGATACGTTCAACCTAGAGCAGAGGTAATAGAAATCCAATCATATGACATCGACGTAGTCACGTAAAAGTTAACTAGCACCAATAACTTCATTCAAGAATGTTTGCAATCTGATATCTAATCATAGACACCATCTTTCATGAAAACAGCTTGTCTGAGATATTGATGATCCTAGATTGTAAAACAATGTGATGCAAATACCTGTCTGCCATACACCAGCTCCCTATCTACCAGGAATCAAAATAAAGGATCCAAGTACAATAGAGGGTAAGGGATCGGACGACGGCCTGCATTATGCAGCAAGAAATTAAAGATTACTCAGATGGAACTTTTAATATCAGCCCTTCAACAACCGTGCTTCCCTGATTCATAGTTACAAAGCCAGCCCATCTTCAAGCATTCATCTCCATCAAACTTGTTTTGGTTGGAGTACCACTGGGTTCAGACCCTTCTACATAAAAAGGGGATAACATCACGTGACTATTTTAAATAAATGAGGCATCAATAAGATAGATGGTAACAACAGTAAACTAGACAAGAAAATGAAAACCACAAATATTATGATCAAAGGACAAGATTTTGTCTCTTTCAAGAGGCATGCTATAGCTCCAGGGGGATTTTCATCACAAAGCTACTGATAAGAGCCATGCTTGTCCAAACAGATATATGCATCTCTACAAAACTGTCAAATGCGTGTGCATATCCTAAGCTCTCAATTAAAAAAATTCGAGATTTTGTCATCTTCTTGGTTTATCTTTGTGACTTCACACAAAAATAGATCAGCAGAAATCAACATAACAGGTCAAGCTTCAACTTCTACAAAATCACAAGTTGACTAACCTTATGATTACACAAGTACCTCTAAGTCTCCTCCACTTTGGTTTCTAGTAGAGGCACACTTTCAATTCTAGAGTGCTGTTGGCTCGACTGGATTGACTTACCTGTCTTCTCTTCTTTTGCCCTTTCCCCACATCACAGAGTAAAATCCAACAACAATTGTGCAGATACCAATCAAACTGCATGATAGTAAGAAACAAAATCAGTATTATGGATATAAGAACCATTTCTATGCATGAAAGCAGGTTTGCAGAACCATAATCAATTGAATTGGAGTCATGCCTTCCGAGATAGAAAGTATAATCCAAGAATATCACACCAAATGCCACAGCTATGGCAATTCCCACCGGCTTGAACATGGAAACGAAAACAGGGCCCTTCCTTTGTAGGCACCAAGAAGAAACTCCAACTTGGAAAGCAGAGCCAAAAACAGCCTGCACGGAATAGTACATGCATTCATTGTCGATTTGAACGATTGAAAAGTCACGTATCCTGCTCTTAGTTTTATTGTTTCATAGCATCAGTCTCAAGCTGCGGTGCAGCTTTATCAAGAGACAATCCATAAGCTTGACCGAAATAATGGCCCAGCATCTAAGATGATTCAATAGACACCAGAACTAATATCATAATACCGGTGTCGTAACCGAATGTCTAGCAATGAATTATGGAATCCAAATTTCAAACGATACTAAGGATCTCATTAAGAGAAACTGTCAGATAAACAACTTACAGAGTACAAGATTGAGATCAGCCTTAGCTTAGGCTTCAAGCTCCAAGCACTTGTATCTCTTTCCAAAAATAAGGTGACAATTCCACATTGAATAGCCACAAAGAAGCAATAGAAAAACACCACAATCAGCTCTGCTGGATACTTTCGCAAGATTGGCGCCTGAGAATAACAATAATAAATGACTGAATCTGCGGCATGGTTTCACCTGAATCCAATTCTATTACTAATCACTTGCATGCATACCTGTAGAATAAGCCAGCCTGATGCCATTACACAATCAATAGCGAGGAATAGTCCTCCAAGAACCCATTTTGAGTTTTGTTTGAGATGGTTCAAGTGGTGAGAATGTGCTGAGGAAGCTCTTAGAAGGGGAGGACCCTGGTAAAGCGTCACAACCAATGCACCAGCAACTGAAATTATCGTTCCTGCTGATTTAGCCACGAATATGAAGCTCTTCCAATCTAGCTTCTCCATTCTAGAATCACAAATTTACAAATGGCGTTTCAGGCAAAGGAATGTGCAAAGAACATTAGTATATATAGACACCATGAAGAAAATAAGTATGGTGCGGCTACTCCAGCACACATAGATTGGGAAAAATCACCAAGACACATAAATTGGAATGTGCTCAGAAGACTCAGATACCACAAACAATCCTATCTTTTCCTTGGACAATTGAAACAGTAAATCGACACAAAATGAAGCCTTCCACACACCATTCATAACAAAACAACTCGAAAACAGTCCCCGAAACAAAGAACTAACCTGAAAAAGATGGCGAGCAAGAAGGTGAACCCAGGAACAAGATTGAGCATAACAGTACCAAGCGTAGGAGAGCTGTAGTTGATACCCACATACCCAAATATCTGCGCCAAAGAGCTACACAACAACAACACCATACCACATCAAACCCAAAATCAACAAAAACCCATCAACCAAATCCCTCAATCAAAATGACCCATCTCATTACATCCATAAGGGTACCCTAAAAAACCAATACCACACTCACCCAAGTAGCCCAAGCAGAAAAAATCCACCAAGAAGCCATAAACTAATCGGTGGCCGCTAAGTATTCCTATAAGAATAGATCAAAACCCACATCAAAAACTTATCAATTTATCAAAATGATTACTATTTGAGTGTGTTTCAGAGAGAATTGAGGCTTGCCTGTGGAGGAAAAGGGAAGTGGGGAGGAGAACGAGAGCGACCAAGGCGTGGGAGTAAGTGACGAAGACGAAGCTGCTCATGCCTGATGAGAGGGCTTGTTTGCTGAGTATTATGAGACCCACTTGCGCACACTCCGCCATTATCATCCCCACGTATGGCGCTGCGATCTCCGCCATCGCCGGCGCCATTCTCCGCTTAGGCTTGAGAGTTTCCGGTGATGAAGTGATGATTGTGCAATTATTTACAACATATAATCTGATGATTGTTTTGTCCTATAATGAGCAGATGAGATTTGAGCATTGTTGTTTAGAATCATTAATTAGATGTTTGAACGTTGATTATAACCAATGTTGATTTTATTAGGTTTGTCATGTTCAATCAAATGTTTTCTTATTAAGTATAACTTGAGAGCATCCTAATTCTTAAGGATAAAAAAATAATATGTAGACCCTAAACAAATGACATAAATAGACACAATTCTCTTTTAACAGGAGTTCAAAATTTTCCACTATCCTGAGGTTGAAAGCATTTAGACAAAAGATGATGATAAGGAGGAGTGATCCTAAACAGAGGATTGATGATAGTAATTAGAAATAAAAAAATGATGATTATGATAATAATGATCAGAAATACAACATCATGACAATGACAAGAATCAAAATGAGTCCATATACTTTACCTCGTATAAAGCTTCGCAGTTCTCTTATGGAATCTATACACGAATATTAGAAGAAATAAAACAGTTGATTGCTATTGAATCCGAGTGTTCAAGGGTCTATGCTTTTGTTTGCAAGAAGAGGGACTTGATCAGGAGAAGGCTCAGAGTAGGAGATTCCACAATCATCATCCTTCCTATTTCTTTGGCTTTCCCCTGCATTACCGTGTAAAAACCAGCTGCTATTGTCAGGCCTCCAATAACATTGTCACAACATCGTCAATCGCATCAGTTATAGTCGGGGAAGATCAAGGAGTTCAATTGAAGCCTTACAATCTATGCATACTAGCAGGCCTATAGGAATGTGTCAACTTATGTGCTACATCACTGTTTTCTACTACATCCATGTGACAACATGCTCATACATATTTCTCATCAATAAGCGGCGAAGAACTTGCAGGAGAGCAGGGCCTATATCAAGCTAAGAGAGAGTCCTACAAGCCGCCGCTTCTCCCAGACTCACAATGACTATTTTCGGAGGCGGATGGAGCTCTAAGAATTTTAAGGGCTTTAAATGGTTGATATGTGAAATAATCAATAATCATAGCCTATATAATTTCAGGGAAGTCAACATGTAATACCTTCCAAGATGGAGAGTGTCCCTGAGAAACACGACCCCCAAGGCCGCTGCAAATATCATCTGAAGTGGCTTGAACACGGCTACGTAGACAGGCCCCTTTCTTATGGAATGCCCAACACTGGACCGTATTCACAACTTCGACTGCCATTATCGCCTGCAAATTGAGAGTCTATCATTAGACAAGCTTTCATCCAGCTTCATCTTAACAAGACAGAACGGTCACAGCAACAGACCGTATAAAAGACCGCTAGTAACTCATATGTTGAAACTTAATTTCCAAGTGCACGAGTCCTCAAGTGTTAGAGCAACTATTGCAGACAGAATGGTCTCGACAAAGCAGGTGATGAGCATTACCAGTAATCCTGAAGGATAGTCCCTCATAACCCATGTTTGGGGATCATGAGATCAAGTTTCACTAGTAACGATTAGCATCATTGAAATAGGTTCGAACTTCTAAGTGAATAATAATTACAAAGATACTGCCTGCTAGCCAATTAAGGTTTTTTCGCAGGATAAGAACCCTGACCACTAAGACGTAGTTTATCGACAAGTTGAGTAGTGTCTTTCGTGAAAGCTCGATTGATGAATGGTTCAGGTAACTGATGGTCTTGCAGCAGAAAAGTTACGTACCTTGAGAATGCTAAGGAGGGCGATAAGGAGATAACTCAATGCTAGGAAAACTCTGCCGATCACCCAATCAGAAGCCGACAATGAGGCTTGGAGCCCGTGAGGGGACTTCGAAGGAGACTGGAGATTGATTGGCATCCCTTTGTAGAAAATCACTACAAATGCTCCACAAATAGAAACTAATGTCCCGCTCACTTTAAGCAACCTGCTCATTTCTCTCAGGTTCACGGCTCCCATTCTGTATCAACCAGTAGATTCATGAAACACCATAAAACCTATTATCAATTAAACATCCATTTTTTAAGCATCATCCACCAGGATACTGTCTAGCTATATTTGACTGTACCATTTCGTAATACTGTAGTCTACATTAGTAGATTCATGGTATAAAAGTAGAGTTTCTTGAACACGAATGACGCCAACTTTTATCTGAGCGATCCACCACTATTGCTGTGAGTTCAACTGAAGAGAAGATTCTGCAACGAATAAACATACCAACAATCTAGCAACTTTGACCAAAGTCTACCTGAAGAAAATAGCGAGAATGAAAGCGTAAGCAGGAAAAAGATTGCCCATTGCCGATGCCAGCGTAGGAGAAGCATAGCCCACCCCGATGTACATACATAAACCACACCAATAACTGCAGAGGAATTTATCAATCCATCAACGGAATATAGTGTAGCAACATTCATAGACGTCTACTAACACGAGTTTGAGCTTCATGTGGCATAGGTTTCTTGTCGATCACGATTAATGAAAGAAAAATGAATGCGGAGGGAGCGATTCAATTTCGCACAGGGTTCATGAACTACCTCAAGCAAGCAAGAAGAAGCGGCTTGGAGAAAATCCAATAAGTGAGCTTTGGAGCCGACACCTTTCTGCACATTCATCAATATCATTTGAACAAGAACAACCCCACTAAGCTATCCAATCAAAGAACACAAGAAGCATTCCGGTTGTGGACAGAAACTGAGGAGAACTATACTTTCGTGGTAAAAACCCTGTCGTGGACAACATGAAGACTATTTCCCGTAAAGAGCGATTTGCAAACAAGAAATCAGATTAAGCGATGATAGTGTATCATAATGGTGATTGGAGTGAACCTGTGGAAAATGAAGGCAGCAGGGGCAAGGAACCCAAAGCATGAGAATAAAAAATGAATACAAGGTTGCTGAAATTGTCATTGGTCTTGGCTGCCTTGATCAATGTGTTGGCAACCACATCCATCAACTCCATTGTTGTCAGAATTGCTCCCATCTTCAACTCCTCCCACATCATTTTTCCGAGTCTCTGATGCTCTTGATTTTGATGATGCTAAGTGTTGTATACTCCAGTAGTTTATCTACTTTTGGTGTACCTGAGAAACTGAAAATGAGAAATGCCAAAAAGAAACACTCAAGCATATAACAAACTGGATGCAATGGAAGTTCCCTAAAGGCCTGCCGAATTGGACAGCTCGAAAACAAAGAAAGCAATTTAGAACAACATTACAACCAATCAATCAATGAGCTCGATTAAATACTACGGAGACGAAACACTTACTTGTTTCTGAAGCCTCATACCTTAGGCATGCAGATGGCATCCTGAATCATCTGTGACACAAGCGAACTTCATGTTGTGCTGTGATATATCCCTCAGGCATTTGAAATCACCAAATGTTATAGTCTAAGTTTCACACATCTGGATGATAAATATTCTCTCTCAACTTGCAAGAAACAGTAAAAAAAGTATTAAAAAAAAAAAGTGTATCAATTGCATTGCTGCTTAGGTATACAAGCAAAAGCTAGAAATCAACATGTCTGTTAGTGTTTGGACCATGTCCATCAACAAGATAAAACTGCGAAACATTTACCTCTTTTTGACCCCTTTCAAAACCAGATCATTTAATTAGCATCTGGTAAGCAAGTAACACTAATGCACGATTCTCCTTGGCAAGAAATGATTCCCATATGCTATATAAAACGAACGAAGTTCTATACACGAATACGAGAGGTAATCATGCATTGCATGCTATATTGCATTTTAGTGTTTCAAGGGTTTATGCTCTTGTATGCAAGAAGAGGAGCTTGATCAGAAGAAGGCTCAGAATTGGAAATTCCACTATCTTTATCCTTTGAAATTTCTTTGGCTTTCCCTTGCATCACTGTGTAAAAGCCAGCAGCTATCGTCTCACCTCCTATGACACTGTTACAACATTTTAAAACACATCAAACAGTAGATATGCAAAATAACCTATAAACGTACCTATCTAATCTTGGACTTAAAGGAATCGACATGTAATACCTTCCAAGATGGAGAGTGTCCCCGAGAAACATGATTCCCAAGACCGCTGCAATTATCATCTGAAGAGGCTTGAACATGGCTACGCAGACAGGCCCCCTCTTATGCAATGCCTAACGCTGGACTGCATTGATTACACCGACAACCATAATCGCCTGCAAATTGATGGTCTAACATTAGACAATCTTTTATCCAGCTTGATAGTATGAACCAAAATAACAGTCAGAGCAACAGACCGCATAAAAGATCGCCACTAACTCAATGTCGAAACTTAGTCTCCAAGTGCTCAGATCCTCTAGTATCAGAGCAACAGTTGCTGCCATAATGGTCTCTACCGAGCAGGTGATGAGCATTACCAGTAATGCTGAAGAGTAGTCCCTCAGAACCCATGTCTGCGGGATCATAAGACCAAATTAGTTACACTCATCATCTTTAACATTGTAAGGTTTATCAATTTAACAACATGAATGGTGCTGGTAACTGTTGTTTTTTTGCATCAGAAAAGTTCTTTACCTTGAGGATGGCGATAAAAGGCGATAAAAGTATAACATAGTGTGAGGAAATAGCCGCCAATGACCCAATTAGAAGCTGATGATGAGGCTTGGAGCCGGGGATGAGACTTGGAAGGAAAGTGGAGATTGATTGGCATCCCTTCGTAGAGCGTCACTAGGAACTCTCCACAAATCGAAACTATAGTGCCGACCACTTTAAGCACACTACTCATTACTCTCAGGTCCACTGCTTCCATTCTGTATCAACCATTAGATTCATGAAAGAAAATAAAACCTCGAAGAAGTTCACCTCCGAAATATCATTTGCCAGAATACGGTGCAGCTAAATTTTGAAATACTGTATAGTCTACATGATCAGTAAATTACCAGTTTTTGCCGAGTGGTTTCACTAACAAGTGCTCTTAGGACAACTGATACCAAGATCCAACAAGAAGCCAGCACGTCAACAAACAAGTAAAATTCGACCATAGCTCAATAGACAATTACCTGAAAATGATAGCGAGAACGAAAGTGTCACCACGATATAGATTTCCCATTGCCGATGCCAGCGTACGAGAAGCATAGCCCAACCCGGCGTACATGGATAGAATACACCCATAACTGCAAAGAGTCAGAAAAAATTTCTCAACATATATCAATGAAACATACGGAGCGAGCACGAGGGGAGGTTCTATATAACTAGCGGCCCGTCTTAGTTCATTACAATACAAGTAAATTTACTGAACAAACACCATAACATTTTTAGAACAAAACATTATAAATTTTGACGGTAGGATTCTTAATTGCGACCTTATGTCATACCTGTTTTGATATCATATTGAACTTAATCAAAATCTCAAACCATATTTTAAAAAAAGTTCCTTTCATTCATTTTCGCACATTGTAAAGATGCAAGCCACAACCTTGTAACAAAGATAAATGCACAAGAGAGAAGAGATTATGGAACTCAAATGACCAAGAAAAAACAGAACTTGCTTGTAATATTGAACTTAAGCATACAACTGCAAATAAATAGGAAATAGATCTAACAATCTCCTGAACTTTCTCCTCTACTACTCTCACTAGCCAGTATTGCCAAAGACTACAACAAGTTCCCTAGATAAAAGCATTAGAGTTATTCGGCTAAACAAACAAGAAGTAAATAACCAGCAAATACTAAAATGACAATAAAGCTGATAGGTATGTGAGATGCACTAATTTTCGACACTCCCCTTTAGTGCATGCTCGCTATCAACTAAGCCAAGTGAATCTCTGAATGCTTCGAATTTCCCCTTGGCAAGAGGCTTGGTAAAAATATCCGCGACTTGATCCCCAGTCCGTACTTTCTCCAAGCATATAATCTGATCAAGTACCTTTTCTCTAACAAAATGATGATGTATTTCAATATGCTTCGTACGGGCATGAAACATTGGGTTACCAGCAAGCTTTATCGCACTCTCATTATCGCATCTGATTGCAACACTGTAATCAACTTCTGCATAAATGTCCCTGATCAGTCGCTGCAACCATATGCATTCTTGAGTAGCCATAGTAGCCGCCATGTACTGTGCTTCGGTGCTACTTAGAGCAACGTTTGGTTGCTTTTTGCTACACCAAGAAATCACTGCTGAACCTGTACTGAAACAATAGCCCGTGGTAGAGCGATGATCATTGATGTCCCCTGCCCAATCTGCATCCGTAAAACCACTTAAGACGAATTGTCTTCCTTTCCTGTACATAAGATCATATCCAAGAGTACCTTTCACATAACGTAGTACCCTTTTTGCAGCATTTAAATGGGGAATGGTAGGTTCTTGCATGCCTTGAGAAATAACACCAACAGAATAGGCGATGTCTGGTCTTGTGATTGTTAAATAGATCAAGCTGCCGACGAGCTGACGAAACTTTGTTGCATCTTTCAGTAACTCTCCTTCACCCTTCTTTAGCTTGAAACCAGGTTCCATAGGAGTAGGCATGGGCTTTGCCTCCCCCATGCCAAAGCGTTCCAACAGACTCTTGGCATAACTTTTTTGAGATATAAAATATCCCTTCTCTGATCTGATCTTTGAATTTCTATTCCCAAGAAGCATCCCACTTCTCCCAGATTCTTCATCTCGAACAGAAGAGAGAGTTCTTCTCTTAAACATGAGATCCCATCCATGTCGTCTCCAGTGACCATCATATCATCCACATACAAAGAACAATCATCCGTAATCCTGAATTCACCTCGACAAACATGCTGGAATCCGAGTTAGAGACTTTAAAGCCTCAAAAGATAAGATACTCGGCAATCTTACCATATCAAGAACGGGGAACTTGCTTTAAACCATGTAACACCTTTTTGAGCCGGCAAACATGATGCGGAAACTATTTTGAAACAAATCCGGAGGTTGTTCCATAAAAACATCTCGATCTAGCTCTCCATAAAGGAATGTATTCTTCACATCAAGTTGTCAAATTTTCCAACCAATATGCGCTGCCAAGGACAAGATAGTTCTTATTGTTACCATCTTTGCGACTGGGCTGAATGTTTCCTCATAGTCTATCCCGTAACTTTGACTGAAACCATGTGCAACAAGAGGCGCTTTATATCTATCTATTGTCCCATCGGTCTTCTTCTTCAATCTGTAAACCCATTTGCACGTCACCACTTCACTGTTTTTAGGCCGTGGCATCAGCTCCCATGCCTCATTTTTCATCAATGCATTAACTTCCACTTGCATTGTTAGTTCCTACTCCTTGATGCCTTTAGCTTCATCATAACACATGGGTTCATTTCCACACAATGCACCTACATGGAAACAAGGAATTATACCACAATTATGAATCTGAACTTCATAGTCCTCGAGATACTCTGGCTGCCTCTTTTCTCTTGTTGATGCTCTGACACTAGGAACATTTCTTGTTGCACTTCTAACAGTAGGAACATCCCTTGTTGCACTTCTGATACCAGGAGTTCTTACTACTGAGCTTGGACTAGGTCATTAAGGAAGTTGAAGAAGATAACAAAGGTTTGAGAACAACAAAACGGGGGCAATTCAAGAAGATAATGAGAAGACAGTAGAATTTGAGGCAAAATGATTAAAGTGTTATGTAGACGCAAGGATTAAACAAAGTAAAAGAGAGAACAAAAAACGATCAAGTTAAACGTATGGATTGGCGGCAACTGCTATTATGCAAAATTCTTATGTTTTAATTGGTGTTTTAAAAAATACTCTCTATGTCTTATATTATAAACAACATATTAATCTGACACGCGAAATTATTTGTGTGCTGAATTTTTATGAATTTTGATTAAAAAAATATTTTTTGAATGACTGAAGTTTATTAAAATAATTATGAGAGAAGATAATGAAATATATTATTCCTACTTTTTAAATAAAAAATTATTAAAAAAAATATAATATATTATTTATATCTTGAAACGATTAAAATAAATAAATACCTATATTATGGACTGGGCCAGGGGGAGTATTAATATTTAAAATGAGTTTTTTAAAATTCACAATATTTTAGCTATTTACATATAAAATACCATTTTAAAAAAATTATTGGCATAAGACATGGAGGAATATCACCAATCATTTCCGACACCAACAAAAACGTCGTTTTTCTGACAACAAGAAATCAATCAGGAACGGTAGTTCTCTAGTACTACCATAAGTCGTTGGTTGCAAGAATCTACTCAACTTGCAAGCAATAACGTCAAAGGAATTCAATCCATATAACAGTCTTCTTGTCCTGCGAGCGATGTGGGAATTGACGTGTTGGGCCCACCTTTTTCGGACCTTGGTACATTCATGTTCAGAAACTAGATATTTGCTTTACTTTGATGTACAACCTAGGAAGATATTATTTGCTTTTTATTTGATGTATAAGTTTGCTAGATATTTGCATTTGTTTGATGCCATGAAAGTGCCATTGCCTATAAAAGTTGGGCTAGGCCCAGTTGCCTACATGGCCCAAGCCCAATGCACCTTGTGTGACTGCCAATGATGTTCAGTGAGATTGTTCTCAACTTCACTGGCCCAATAGAGAAGTGGACTAGCTCACTAGTTGTCCAAGACACAAGCTTGGGCCTGTAAACATCATTTCTTTTTCTTTTTCTTTTTTCCTTTCTATTTTTCTGTTTTAGGCTTCTAATTAGCTTTGTAAACAAAACTTGGCAGTCAATAGTACGAACCTTCCGATGGAAGTAGTAGCAATATGTCTTTCTGATGAACTTGTGCATCGACCAATTGTGTTCGTCGATTCCCTGCGATCGACGAAAACCAACAGTTTAAACAACTGGAGTGAGGAAGAAAGGAAAAACTGCTTTGTAACATCAAAAGGTGGTAGCTAAGCCTATAAGGTTTGTGTAGAAAATTACGGAATCGAGGAGATGGAGTTTCATGGCTTGAACTCTGTAGTCTTTCCAATGTTTGGCCAAATACTCAGTTGCGGAATAGCGGTTGCCTGTAGTCCTAAGGAGGATAACAAGGGATTCAGCAACATTGGAAACAATACTAGAGTTCTGATCAACATGAAAGAGGAACCATGGAGTTCAAATCAAGCTTTTAACTACCATTCAGAACAATGCACTTTTTTCACGGCCGTTCATGTCGACTGTGCACAGTGCGCATTAAAGAAATGAGACTATCGTTCCAAGGAGCTCGAATTTGCGAAAAAAGTTCAATGCTTCAATACGAGAACCTGCATAGGACAATTATCAGAACACAATGAAATTTTTTTGAGTACCCTTGAATTGGCTCCCAGTGACCCAAAAAAAAAACCAAAACCAGCAGCCTCATGCAATAATCTCAATCTCAAACAAAGGGAAAAAGTTGAAAGCAAGCATAAAGAGAGACAACCTCCAACAAAGAAAAGTGAATTTGTCCTTGGAGATTAATTAGATCTGCAGGATCCATGATCCATCCTCATAATAGATAACATGATTGATGTCCTTGGAGTTATGACGTGTTAATCTAACCTAAGAGCCTCTATGCATATTAGTTCGATCATAAAACACCCAACTTCTCGAAAACCTGAATCTTGACAGCACAAGTCATAGCCATAAGCCATGTTGTGCATTGTATATCATACCTGTATTTCTGAAGAGTCCCACCTTGTTCTGAAGTCGATATCCACCATTGAGGCTGACACGTGACGTGCTCTCGATCAAACCATGGGCTCTTACCACTAGTCACGACCTTGTCAAAAGGGGAAAAAAATGATTTGAATCATGTCATTCACACACAGATAACACTCTAGCATGAATATGACGAATCACTTAATTGGTCGGACTAAAAATGTATGTTTTTCCTCCTTGTTTATCTCATTAAGCATGGAACCAACTCATGCTTGAACAAACCATAAATAACCATTGACGATAAAAGCATGGACTACATGTACACTCCTAATATTCAAACCATAACGTAACCATAACGAGTCTTGTAGGCTTTACGAGACTAGACAGACCCAAGGATGGCTTAGAGGACTCATAGTTCATAGAGCGGAAACAAGAGATCGACGAAGGTGCGACCAATGCAGGTTTTTTGGTATCGCAGGGGAACAGAATCCATGCAATTAGGACATGTTGCATATAGATCCAAAAGAAGAAAAGAAAAAGGAGAGCAAAACTAGTGGTATAAGTCGCAGGGACTTGTGGTCGAATAATTTACCTAACTTTGGAGTTGGAAGAGTTGTAGGCACGAAAATATTGAGGAGTCACACTCCATACCTTAACTTTGTCGGGCCTTCTAGTGCAACCTCATAGTACATCACTCTTTCTCCAATGTGGGAAATTCTTGCTCGAAAGAGGAGAGATTCATGACAACACATAACCGATATGGAACAATCACGGAGCAGAAATCTTAGACCTGCAAACTGAGAATGCAGATGATAGTCATTGAGATAACAACTTCGTTTGATCAATTCAGGGAGTTCGACGTATAAGCGATTATTCTCAAGCACTTCACTTAAACACTAACATTGTGGATCAACTCAAATATAGGTTGCCTTCATTGTATGTGATGATGAAATCTTGAAAATAAATCAAGGAATTTAAATAAACTTTGTAGTGCCTTTTCTTTTATGGGCGATGAACAAAAAGTTCAAGAAAAAATGACTGTTACCCACCGTGCTGCCACAAAAAATCAAGAAAATAGTATAAGCCCAAAAAGGTGTAGCGAGGCCCATTGCTTGGACAATCAGAGGGGAGACCCATTTTTCCAGGGCCCACTGGGCAAAGTGATTTTTATGGTCTCTTCCTTCAAATGCCATTTACTATTGGCAAGCTTTACAATGATATATCATGGTAACGTATAAAGTGAAGGAACAGCCGGTATGACAATCTTAAATTACAGTTCATATCCAAAACCACGATCTTAAGCGACGAATATGAACAGGCAACTTACATGGTTAGGTACTGATCGAGATGCATAGCAACTTTTCTTGTACATCCCATTATAATGTCTAAAACACTATTGAGATTCTCTTATCTTTCACTGCTCACTTTACGTGATCAAACAGATTGTACACATCTTAATCTTCCAGACTATGTCCTAAATGTGTGTCAGTGACACCGGATAAGTTTAGGATGCGTAAAACCATCCCAATGAAAACTACTTATATTAGCCGAAACGCATACTAATTTAGGGGGAAAGTGCAAACTTTGTGCAGCAAGATATGAACAAAGAACGGTCAAAGATGATAGCTAAGTAATGGAGCCCACGAAATTCACAGTCACGTAGTTGTCGTCCTCTACAGTGATCTCACTCAAAGATGCCATTTAAATCTATTCATGATTGTGGAGTCGTCCCCCTCAATTCTACAAAGTCCCTTTCATATATGTTCCTGTTAAAGCCCAGTGGTTGCCTCCGACCTAACATACCTAACATGAGTAACTACAAACAGAATCCCACCTTATTACTCCCTCCTCTCATATTTATTCAAAACTTTTGAATGTTAAAATTATATTGATTTTGATGAAAAAATAATAATTTTTTGATGATGATGGGGTTTATAATAAATAAACACTTGTGAAAGAATATAGTGAGTATATTATAACAATTGAAATTAATTTGATATTTTTTTATGTTAAAAAGGTTATCAGAATAAGAAAGGTTGTACTCCGTCCCACAAAAGATACAACAGATTGACTTGACAATGAAAAAATTTTGATATGCGTACAACGACGATCGAATTTTTTTTAAATTTATCGTTAAAAACATCAATAATTGTGTAAGTTATGTACTTCAACCTAATACATTTTGTGGCACAATCAAACGTGATTTGATATGAAAATAAGATTTATATTCATTTATATAAAATAATATAAAATACGTATATGTTACATCTTTTGTGCACTGGAGGGAGTATTTATTTAAAAAAATAATTAAATAAAAAAGTGTTACGATTGAAAAGAATATTAAGGAAACAATGGAGCTATCAAAGACTGTTAGTGTGATATAAGTAAACAGAGCATCATCCTATGATTACTCTAATCACAACTACTCCAATCATATCATGGTACCCTAATGTCACTCTTTCTTAATTAGAATCAATTCTATCATTCTATCAAAAGGTTGTTGTGGTGACAACCGAAAAATATAAAGCATTTGTATATCATCAGTCCTACTCAAGCAAATGCCCTAATTCACTTGCCTTATAGGAAGCCTTGGATTCTCGGCATAGCATGACTTCAAATCGTGATCTTTGATCAGTGATCATATTATACTCGTTCCATTGCTCTGATATCATATTGAAAAGTCTATCGCATCAAGATTGTGACCCTGCATAAAAAGAGTCATAATTATGATTAGCATCTTCGCATTTGTTCAATAACAACGAGATGAGAATACACATTGGATAAACCGACAAAGACGAGGGACAAAAACACGGACAGGGAGCGGGGGCACAATACTGAAAAGGACCCAAATAGACCTCATACATGTATAGCAACTCAAAGGACAGGCAAAATAAATTTATAAACCGAGTAGCCCCAGTAAAATAGGGGAGGAGGACTGATAATGAAATACAACTTGATGAGTAGGGGAGGAGGACTGATAATGAAATACAACTTGATGAGTCGCTTTCAAATTGACCACTATAATTCTCAAGATAAAAATTCAAGGGAAATAATTTTTTACGGAACGATTCAAGGCACTCCTTGAGTACGCAAAACAAAGAGGATATTATTTGAATAAGCATATCACTATAAGTAAAAGTCACGAGTTTGAATCCGAATTCGACTATGCTACCCTTATCATGTACTAATAAGAAGGATCTAAGCATTACGACCATATTACGAGAGGTTGACCCATGTACACCTTGGACATAGAAGAAAATCCACACAACATTTGCAACAAATAATCTACTACAAGGAATCTTATAGGTGAAAGAAAACGAAAAAGGAAACTCATATGTGCTATCACATGCATGCATGCATGAAAAGCAGTGTAGGAAAAGCTTGGATTTTTGATGTTCGAATCAAGGAAAACACAGCTCCACAAGTACCCATATATCATTTCTAGTTATAAAAGATATCATACTAAAGCATCAGCTCAGCAGATGAGAATAATAAAACAATTTCAGCACTCCAAGGAACCAAAAGATTTTATAATCTGCACTTTCATCCAATTAGTATCAAATTATTATTACCCAACGAACAATAGTATATGATCAAGGGAATTCATGTTGTGTTAACAAAGCAGGGAGCATAGATATGTGTTCTGCTCCTTGAAAGCGAACAAGCAATATTGGTCATCACCCCAAGAACGCAACAAAGATCATCTAAATTCATCATTGAATAATATAATATAGGAATATGATAATTACTTAACAATTCAATTAGTGGATCCCAAAACATTCCAAAACAGTAATCAAGTACAAGCTCAGTGCATCAGTGAATTTTTAATTTTTTTATAGCAGGTGGAAATGTTCGAGAGGGAACAAATATTTCACTTTGTTCCAAAATAATATAAGATCTCACAATACTCTATCCTCTAAGAATAAAATATTAATTACTAATAGATGTTATTTTTAAATTTTATTTATAAAAAGTTCATACATAATTTTAACAATTACCAATTGATTATTTTTTTAAAAAGAAAAACGCATCCTCTCCATCTTACCCCTCTCTCTCCATATTTAATTAGTGCGTAAACCCTAATTTTTATTTCATCACCATCATAACTTCGCATCGGCCGTCAACCCCTACCAAACACACTAGCACGCCGCCGCCGCCCTCCCTCCTCATCCTCATCCTCATCCCTTGGAAACCCTAGCCGTCGTCGGGTTATACACACAATCAAAATTGTTTCCCAAGTAATATCCGACGTCTTCGCAGCGAGGTTGTGTGTTCCGGCTCGATTTAGTTCCTCTCGACGAGATCTATTCCTTTCGGTTCAAGGCGGTTTCGTGTGTGGACTTGCAGATTCGTTCTTGAACGAAGTTCGGAGATCTGGTTGTTGTTGATAACAATCGCAGGGGTTCGAGATCTAGTTGAAGCCGTGTGGATTGAATTCCTCTGACGAGATCTGATTCTCGGGCTTGATATGATGGTGGAGGAGTGGGTCAAGCTGGCGAATGGTTGTGTTCGTTGTATGATGGCTCCGACGATCCAATTCAAGGGCACTTTTTTGTGTGTATTGTGACACTGTTTTCACGATCATAAATTGTCGTGTGGAAAAGACGTACTGTGGCGCACTGTTGACTGTTGACTCCGACGGTGGACATATTGTCGGCTCCGACGACATATGGTCGGTTCCGAGAATAGGCGTAATGTTATCTTTTTTTTAGTTATAAGGGTAAAGTTAGATTTTCATATTTTAGATGATTGATTGATAATTAAAAAATTATGATATAATCAAATGATAAATAAGATTAAAAAAATAAACAAATGATAATTCTCTTGAGAATAAAATACATATTACAAGGTAGCAATACACTCAATTATGTAAGTTTGAGGCAACTCACACTCTAAAAGACAACAGACTCACTCAATTTATTAGATTGATATATTGTAAATTGAACCTTAAATTCAGATAGATGTTCGAACCAAATATTATCAATCAACCAAAAATTATCATGAATTCGACACCTTTGCTGTCCCCCTCCCAACAAATTTGGTTAGCATCTTGCTGTCTGATTCCATATGGAGTAGACTACCTAGAATTATGTCTGATTCTTTTAGTATATTGAATTTGAGATATTAATATTATAATCACTTGTTATTTGAATGATATACTATCCAGCTACGCCATTATTTTTCTAACAGAACCTTGATTAAATAATCCATGATCTGTAGGCAGCAGATCAGGGGATCCTGTTAGAAAACAGCTGGACAATAACATTGCTATTTTTCTAGGAAATGAAAGAACACAAGCAAAAAATATTCTCAAGAATCTTCAAAAGCAAAAAAACAATAATTATTGACAGCAAAAAAACAACAATGAGGATCAACTTGTTAGGCTGCGCCAGGGATGAGCCTTTGTATTTTTTTAATCTCACATCAGGTAGCAATAATGTGAGAGTACCAGCTAAAATTGGAAAGTGGATTAGCATGAGCATGTGAAGATTTTATGAATATAATATGAAGGGCTCATATAATAATTAGAGACATAGATCTGGTGTTCTGCTAGGATAAGATTCTGTTCATCATAGAAAGCCCTAGATTGAGGATAACGAATGGGGGTACCTCAATTATGAGGTGATCCCATAATACTAAACACACATATATTACGAATGTCGATCTGAAAAAAAAAGGGAAATGTCGATCTGGAAAAAAAGGGATGTACGACGTTACAATAAAACCAATTATATCTTAGAGTTAAGTTGATGTTAGAAAACACATGACGTAAAGATTGAAGTATCAAAACTCGTGACCTTAGGTCAAACTTACACTATCCTATCAAACGATTTTACTAGATCAAAGAAAATGATAAAACGATGGAGCAGAGAATCCACTGAAATGTTAATCGAGAGGATGGGAGAAGAGTGTCCAAACCTTTGATCTTGACCAACACCACTCTTCACTGCCATTTTTTTTGTTCCCTTAATTGCTGTAACTCTTCACCAACCTCTGCAATCCCCAATACACACAATCATACATTAGTAGAATAACAATCACTGCCAAGATACAATTTCTTTTTTCTTCCGTGACAAACATACAATGCAATGAAAGTTGTATATCGAAACGCTTTACACAACATAGAGGAGAATGGTACTATCATATCCATGCAATCCCGCTTAATAGTTGAACAACTGCATGCCGAGTTTGGCATTGTCCTTGGTTAAACATATAATGCATTAACATCATACTTTCACATATCTGTCATCGTCCGTACTCGAAACAAATACCATGACTTAATTTGCCTGAAGTCGAGAGGAAATATTGTAGTACCACGTACGCTTTATCGAACTAGAATACAGAAGATAACGATTAAATCCAAACTGCAAGGAGGGATAGGACAGGATTCGTTGATAGCATGCATATGGATTAGAAGGCCGTTGTTGCGGAAAAAGAAAGGAGAGAAATTAAAGGATGCATATATGGTCCTATTTTTCCAGTACAAGTTAATATGGTCCCTTGCAATGAAGCTAATGTGTCGTGCATGTAAATCTATCAGATAACCTACAACTAATTAAAGTTCATAGCCAACAACCTTTATAGTATGAAGCCATTCGTTTAGCTATTATAGAGACGAGTGTTGGTTTAGATCTGGATTTGGTGGTGTGGTGAGATACGATTTTGTGGAAAATTTCTTGTTTTCTGATTTTTTTTTTCTTTTTATTGATCTCTACTCTACCCCTGAGCTCTTAATTTTTACAAACATCCTACAAGATCCTATTTATAGGATAAGAGAGACGTGGATTAGCCTAACAAGACAATTTATGCAAGTTTTTCATTTTCGACGCCTAACAATGCAAATTACTATTCAGATTTACTTTTCTTCTTTTCTTCCTGCGTGATCTTCTTTACTTTCCAAGTCAAGGATTACGGCTCACAACGAGGAGCGATCACATTGACGGGCACATAACCAAAGCTGATTATGGCGCAGGCAGATTTTGAACAAGCATGATGGCGACTACGTTAATTTTCATTGCCATATCCTGTCGGCATACCCTATAGTAACATATCTATTACTGTAACTCTACACTAACTGTATATGGTCACGCATTGATCACTTGCCATCCGACTAGTGACAAGTCCTTGAACACGCTCGAGAAAGGAACAACACATAACACTGAGAAACAGCAACAATCACGTGTAATGCAAATCGTGGAACATATTAACATTGACACTAACATTTTGGCGTCCCTAATCAAGTTCCCTTACAGGATGACACTGGAGGGAGGGTGGACTCAAGGGCCCTTATAAGTGAGTATACAGGGAGGTGATCACTTGGAAATCTAAAGACAAGTTTTTTTATCAGTATAACATGCACTCACTGTGTATTATGCTACCTTCACATACAAACAAGACCTATGAGGGAAAAGAGAACAAGTGTGTAGTAGAAACCAAAAAAATGGACACAAGAACCATCACCATCACCATAACTACTAGCCAGCATGCACCACTTTGAATATCCACAAAGTGGGAGGCTGAATCAAAGTGCCAAAGACTCAAACTCTCAGCTCTGTTGCGCACCACACCACACCCTCACTCACCTGTCTCTAAACCATATAGTACTATTTTCACTCTCTGTTTTAAGGGGCCATACATGCATCCCACTACCACTAGACATTGCCCATTTCTCACTCTCCCTCTCCCTCTCTATATCCCCTATGCAAATGGAGAGAAAATGCCAAATAAAAAATATAAATAAAGTTCATATTGAAGGAGCTCTTTTCATCTCACTTTCAAAGAGGGGGAATAAATATCTTCTTGGTCCCTTGGAATATGATTACCAATGCAAATGAGTGGGAATAAATGATATTGACATATGTATCAGACATTAGGATTGAGATCTAATTCTCCATAGAAATAATATCTTGATCCATAAGATAAAAGTGCGTATGTTTCTATCTAATCCAAACAAGAATCTTTAACGTCGGATAAGTTAATGCTATGTATTTGAATTAGGTATTGGTCAAAAGTGCATCTCCTAAAGAAGGAAATGAATTCAATGAGAGCCAATCCTAGTCATGGATGCAGCAGTCACTGAAATGGGGAGCAAGAGAAAGAAAGTGAATTCAGAGACAGGGGTTGTTGTTGATGCCACTTACTTGAAAATTCATACTTGAAACTGATCATATTTACAAGAAAAAAGGTCCTCTGATGAATCTGGCTTTGACCCCTTAACAACACTGCCATCTGCAATCGTGTGGTGTTGATGGGTGCAGCAAAGTGATTGTCCCTGTTGAAAAGGAATATCAGGGTCGCAATTGAAATCAATGCAGCTAGCTGCAGCCTGCAGCTTCAAAAATTTAGATGCAGACCTTGTCTCAAATTCTGAAATGCTTTTAACTAGTGTACAAGATTAAGCATTCGAATAAAACACTCTTGAGAACCGTTAAGTGGAAATCAAGTTAAAACTTTTTCTTGCTTCATGCTGATCCTAAATAAGTATAACATACACCAGCAATGGGTTCATAAGCTTTACATGAATGGGACATGAGAAAAAGATATGTGACTAGAATCAACAAAGTCTTGCCACTCTTAACCAGGGACCCGACATAGATCTTATTAAGGTAAGATACTGTAGTTCGCTAAACTGAATGTATGGTGTATCAAATACAACAACGACAACCCAATCATAACATATAAACGTAATTGTGACCAATTAAGAGAAAGTGATGACGAATTAAGATGCTGGGATATTGGACATATCTCTCTCTCTCTCGAAGGGTTTAATCCCATTGGAACTTTTTCGCACGGTATCTACAATCTGGTACAGAGAGCTTCCATGACAATAATATGCATACAAAATATATAATGCTATACCATATCTTTCTTTTATTGTACTTGCAGCCATATAATTCCTTCAATTTCTTCCAGCCCCCGCCGCCTCCCAAAGAAATGAAAAACGAACCTAAGCGAGAAAAAGGCACCCAAAAAAAAAAAAAACCATTTACTCTGAATTCTTTAGTTTCTCGTTAGTGTTTCTATTATCGGAATGCGAATATTAACATGGATCTTCCGCTCTAGACTTGGAAGCTGTTGATAGAGTGAATTCCTAAATATGTTTTGACAGTATGTCACGGAATCACATCGTACCAAACCTTTATTTACAATGGTGCAAGGGAAGAAGGACATCATGCGATGTTGATGCCTAAATTGGAAAGGACACTGATCGTCCTGGAATGTGGATTCCTTGGACATCTTTCTCACGTCTTTGAAACGAAGACTCTGTCACGTTTCCTTGATGTAAAATATCCGTCATGTTTGACTATTACAAATGAAGGACAATGCAAAGCAACACAAAGGTTAGGACCCTGATAAAGCTGGACTTATCATAGAAGCATTGAAGTTCATATAGTTTTATGTGCGTGCCAATGTGATTGATATGAGTGGAGCATTGTCAGAGTGTAATGCACAAGGAATTGGCCATTTGAGAGGAAAAATAAACAGCAAGTCTTCAAACCCATAATAATTAAAGCTACTCATGTTCTGGGCAGGATTCTGTTTTTAGGGGTTGGTCTTAGCTGGGATTCCAATGATTGGGAAGTGGAAACTGAGCGCCAAAAAAAAAAAAAAAAAGATATAGCAAGGGCGATTTTTTTAATGGGATGCAATTGGAAAACAGGCAGGGAAAGTTCATAAAATTATGCTTATTATATCGATCTTGGTTCTTTAAACAAACTGTTAGATTGTAATCTTTCTATTTAGTGGTAGGAAATTCACCGTATTATTAGTATATCACTAACATTTTAAAAAGCATCATTACCTTAGAGTAGAGTTATCATTTGTCGGTCTACACTCAACATATACATACATTACAAATATACATTATACACAAAAATCTACGATATATTATAGTATCCTGCGTCTACTTGAACAACTTAAAACCCAAAAATAAGAAGATTTTCAAGGTTGGTAATCTTTATATAAAGAATAGTATGTTCATTATATGCCCTGCATCTCAAAACCAAAATAGAGAGAGGTAGCAAGAGAAAGAGAGAGGGAGAGGGAAAAAGAAGAGGAAACTCAACAGTGAGAATTAATGGAAGAACAGCTCAGTCCATTAGCAGTGACTCATCTCCTTCAGCACACACTCAGAAGTCTCTGCCTTCAAGAGAACTCCCAATGGGTCTATGCAGTCTTTTGGAGGATCCTACCTAGAAACTTCCCCCCTCCCAAGTAAGATTACAAGAATTTTCTCGATTCTAATGCAATAACTCATTTCTCGTCCTTCCCGGACCATGTCTATGAGGGACGCAACTGGGTGGTGGTGGTTGTATTCTAGTTTTTAATCCTTTTGTTCCTTGGTTACTAAGTCGAGTTGAGTTGGTTGTTTTCCTTTTCCATTGAGCAGATGGGATAGTCAAGCAGGAGTGTATGACAGGTCAAGAGGAAATAGAAGAAACTGGTAACATATACTCCTTTAGTACCAAATCTGTAATATGCTCTATACTGTTCAACATGCCATGCATTTGCTGCTGTTTCAAAAGATTGAAAGCTGAATGGACGTACCAGGATATTGGTCTGGGAAGATGGATTCTGCAACTTTGCGGCTTCTACGGCCACAGCTGAGATCAATGCCAACGACTATCCGAGCCGGTCGCTCTATGGTAACTGTGAGTTCCAGCATCTTCAAGGCCTTCAACCCGAGATTTTCTTCAAGATGTCACATGAAATCTACAGTTATGGAGAAGGGTAAGTAATCATTTCATCTAGAAATAGAGATACATATAGCTTTCGTAAAATGTCGGTGCCAACGAAAAGATCACATATTTGATTCACAGATTCATTGGAAAAGTAGCAGCAGATCATAGTCATAAGTGGATACACAAGGAACCAACTGAACAAGAAATCAACTTCCTATCTGCATGGCAAAACTCAGCCGACTCGGTTAGTATATATAAATATGATTTGGAATCCTCTCTATCACAATAAGCTTTCACATTTGCTGTCAATCAGCAAATGATCATGAGCTCTTGTTCTAACTTTCCGTGTTCGATACATAGCAACCAAGAACATGGGAAGCACAATTCCAATCTGGTATCAAGGTATATCCCTGTATTAGACGTGGAAAATACTAACTTATGTGACTAGATCTGCTAACTTGGCATATAATCTTGAATGCAGACCATCGCGCTGATCGCTGTTAGAGAAGGAGTTGTGCAATTAGGAGCTCTACACAAGGTGTGTACACACGCTTTGGCATTAGTTGCTCTCCTAATCCTAATTCACACATCTGCTCACTTCACTTGCCTTGCCAATTAAAGACTGCTTTTTAAAATCCAACCTAACACACAAAGACAAGATAAAAATGACAGAAATTAGAAGTGTCAATGGACTAGAGCGAAACAGGAAATCAAACGTAAGTCAGGAACTTCTGCCTCCACATTGATCACCTAGATATAGTCGCGCAACCCATGGGAATGATCGATACATAGACACTCTCAATTCTTAGTTCCTTTACGACTCATCTTCTTAATAGAAATCCATATTCCTGATAGTTATCCCTAACTTCTGTATTGGCGGACTTCAGGTGGTTGAAGACCTGAGTTACGTGGTGCTACTTCGGACAAAATTCGGCTATATTGAAAGCATTCCAGGGGTACTATTGCCTCACCCATCATCAGCGGCATTCCCTTACAGGACTGATATATACGGCAACCCAGACTTGTGGCATTATCAGAATACTATGGCTCCTCCAATCGAATATGGCTATGATCATTTCGCTCAACCCATGAAGATAACTCCCTCTATGAGCAGCCTCGAAGCACTGCTCTCTAAGCTTCCATCGGTGGTGCCGATCCAACAGCAACCACAACAAATGGCATACGGCTGTGAATCACACCAGATGTTGGTGTCACCAAATAGGCATCTTGAGCAGATATGTCGAGTGGAGAAGGTGGAAAAAGAAGAGAATGAAAAGGAGCACGATCACGAAAAAGAATTGGGAGAGTGTAGCAGTTCAATGTCATTACATCATAATCAGCAGCAACAGAACCAGCTTCATTATCATCACGATCTTAATGTGGTTACAGCGTGCAGACCCTATAACGGATACTGAAAATGATTAATTGGCTACTACCAACTTATCTAGAGGCATGCTACAATAGTTTGGACCAACACTACGTCTCTTTATATTTACTGAGTACCTCCTCGACTGTGTACGCTCTTCGATGTTTCAACCATAGTAATCTTCAATAGTTAATATTCCTCGAGAATAATAGAGCAACTTTCTAATATCCGCAGAACAGACATGCCAAGATGCTCATGTTGCACAACACCCAGTTCGCACATTTCCGTCATGCACCTATGAACAATGATCGCTTGTTCGAATTTTGTATCCAACAGTACATCCCTCTGCCTATGTTTCTCCTACTGACTCTTCCATGGTTATCATAACAGAGGTGAGACGGACTGTCCTTATATCTTGTAAAATAGAAATAGTAGAAGAACATATTCTCGATCTATAAAACCAACCGTTCCGGTACATGTCCTAATGCCAATGTGCCACCCAGTATTCAAGAACACGAATATTGTCCTCGATTTTCAGAGCTGAAGTGCAGGCTAGAGTATGAAAGGGAATGTGCTGAAAAAGGACAGTTTCCAGCTAGGGAATGAAAGGATGGCTCTACTTGAGTTGATGCTGCTCATGGTCAACAAGTAAGACACTGAAAACTATTCAACTGCACTTTCCAGCAGCATCTGGTGACATGACTGCCACCAGCATGCAGCAATACTGATACAGAGTTCTTCTGTCAAGCATTTGTGTGTTGCTTGCAAACCAGCTCACATTAACCCCACAATGAGTATTTTGAAAATCAGAAACTTCCGTTTAATCACCAAACAGCCCACATAAGCGGAAGCAGAGAAAATTGATTGGAGTGAAAGATGCTAGACACAATCTTTTCGCGGCAATCTCTACTTAGCTCTTCATTTCGTATAATTAATTCACCAAGTCCTGTGTTGTTCCGATGATTTAGCAGTTATCGCCTTAATCAAAGAAACAGAGAGGCTTCTCAAGAGATTAGACAAGCTAAATGCTGCTAGCAAATCTAATTCCAGTGATAATCTAGAAGGCAGTAAAACCTTGGATGGGCTATAAGAGGCTTTGAACAAATAGTGACAAACTTATCATACCAATCTCACAACAAATGAGCCCACTGTGCTGTGTCCAGTGGCAAACAATGTTCAGGCTGGTTGGATCTTCAGGTCCATAGATCATGATGAAGCCGAATATACTAACCATCATAGTAAAATAAGGTTAAGCCCACTATAAGCTCGATCTTAATAACTGTATCCCATTACTCCCAAAGCACATGAACTTCAGTGAGCCAACTAGAACTCATCACTCATATCAGCATATATCATAGCATTATGAACTTTCCTGGCAATTATGCAGAACTCTGAACCTCATTTGAACAATACCCATTTCAAGCGGAGACTGTGGCTCTCAAAAGAGAGCATACATGTCATATGAAATCAGGGTCAAAAATCACTTGCTCTATCCACAAGTTTCACACTCATTCTACTACCAAGGCGTCTCCTGAAAACTTCAGAGAAGTGCATACTCTACTAAACCAGAGTTCATATACTTGTACTAATTATTTTACTGCCGTCGTTTCACAAGATTCTATTGACTTTCTTCCCACCAATCTTCTCTGATGACAAGATAAGAAATAATGAGCCTGTTGGATGGTACTCATGATAAGGAACTAGAACTTTCAACCCTAAAACATAACATTGTCATCACCACAGGTCCGCAATGTTTCCATTCCGATTGATTTCCACTAAAAAAGGAACCGAATGCATTCTTTCGACAAGAACTAAAACTTTCAAATCCAACGATTTCTTATCATAAAAAAGGGACTATCAAGTCCAATCTGTTAACACAGATGCCCACCAAAACCACCACAATTGCCATCAAAAACAAAAGTGCTGCTCTTTGAACGTTAACCCCAGCCTATAGAACTCTCCAAGCTCCATTTTCCCATCACCTCTAACTGTCACATATCACATCATGCTCTAGCTGACCAAACTATTATTCCATCAAAAATCGTTCCATGATCGAACCAGATCACAATTCTCAATAACAATACCGATTCTAAACCCTAATCATCCAAACAAAAACCGAAAATCAAAACAGAACCAAACCAAACCAACAGTTTCTATACCTGTCGAAATCGGATCATCACAAACCAGAAATCCAACACTTCCATCACCATTCCACATGAAAAGCGAGAACTCTGCAACCAGATTAGAAAATCGGAACGGAGAGGGAGTGAGAGTGGTGAGAATTTTCGATTTCGAAAGTGGAGCCGTGTGATTCGTGGGAATTGGGCTGCAGGGTTTGATTCAAAGCCCAATGGGCCGAATCTGGCTCGTAGTGCGAGGCTTGTGTCCAGAACACTTTCTGTGTATAGGGGCAGAACTTTTCCAACACCTTTTTTTTGGTGACTTGGAGTCTTGGACCAAGCTTCTTCTGAATGCTCTTGTCTAGATAAAATTTCTTCTCTTGTATTGACAACGTTGACAATCAAGACTTGTAATTTCGTCATGTCGAAATGATCAACTACTTCATATTTGTGTAAGGACTACTTCATTTTTAATATAATAGAAACCAGTGGTTTATATTATCGTGTAAGAAGTGCGAAATAGTGTCATCACGGGCCGTGCGTCTTGTCACACGACCGTGCCTGATGACTGTAGGTCAACATTGGACACAGGCTCGATGGCCGTGCCTCATGCCTAGCTGCACTCTCTGGACACAGGCCATGAATAGGGGATATGGACTGCGCTTCGGGCCTTGATTTCAAGAATAGATTTATTAAATCTTTTTTTTTTATAGATTTATTAAACCTTTTTTTGATGGATCCATAAATATAACTCATGTTATTAGTCGATCATCAGAGTTTAGATTAATCTAATCTGTAATCTCTTTTCACATAATGTTTATTATCACGGTCTCTGTAGATGTGTTGTAGTTTTTTCTTTCATTATTTGAATTTTTCACATTAAGTTGTGTGTCATTTGTTATGATTTATGAATCTTTCGTTATAATATCTTTCAATCTTTTCACATCCCATAATCCTCCATGGATCGAAACCGACATCCTACGTTGCATACAAAGTAACCAAACACGATACCGCACTTTAGGCAATTCAACTACTAACTCGTGAATCACAAGGCACAAAATTGTAACCATAATCCTCCTTGTGACCCGATTTTCTTTTCGATTTTGCACCCTCAATTCCCATGTACATATCACGTAATCTTCGTGTTATAGTTTGGGATCGTTACGCGAAATCCATATACAAAAGAAAAGCACTACTCGCCGTTACGGCAATGCATGACCCATCCATTAATCTTCCCCGTCTCGATCTCTCTTTTTCTACAATCACTACTGGCCGTTATGGCAATGCGTCCTGTTAGACCCTGTCTCGTCACACATCTCAATAACGTCGAGACAGATGATCAAACATATGATACAACGATATAGTTGTTCAACCACATCATATAGGCTTGTGATAATAAATGTTTAAGTTACGTAATTTATCGTCTTAATCCCGTGATACTGTTATGTAACTGGATAGGCGGGGGATGAAAAGGCAATGTGAATGCACATCTATATAACAGAGAGACTACATGGGGGGAGATCGGCTGAGCTAGCGTCACTGCCCTCTTCCTCCTCTTTTTCTTCATCCTCATCATCTGACTCCTTCCTAACTTTGTTGTTCTAGACATAAAAAGATAGGAAATTAGGAGTTACTATCGAATCAAACTCCCCTTTCATAAAAAGCTATGTCAGCTTTATAGAGAAAAAACTAGCAGTAACAGAGACGATAATCCGTCGATAGATGCTAAAGTCATGGCAGAAAGACTCACAAACCGGATGACTTTGCATCAGTAAAGAAGAAGATGTGGGGAGATCAAGCAAAGCCGCTGAAAAGAGCAAAATAATTTAGGTAGAAGCCAAAAATACAGGATGTAAAAAAAATATATGGATGCTTGAACTTCAGTTTCGACAAAAAAAAAAAAAAAAAAAAAGAAGGATTGCAGTTTATTTTTTACCATTAAAAAAAGGATTGCAGTTGAAAACACTTAGTGGCACAAAAAAAAGAAAAAGAAAAAAAAGCCTAGATGATGATCATGATCTCTTTACCAGAAATAAGATGATGATGAAGATCAGTTGAACTACCGAGTAATCTGTAGGTTCTTATGTGAAGACGAGAGTAGTAGCCACTGTGGCTATGGCACCCTTAGGGTAACTACAGGAACCTTAATTACTCGAGCATCAATGCATTATAATATATAGCAGAACCGAATGAAGAAATGAAGATATATACTAGCCTCACCCGATGCGACACCACAAGCCAATGCCGTTCATTCTGTTATGTTTTATCAAGACTCCGTGGTATTTTCTAAATCGGGATTACAAAACCTCAAATGGAAAAGGTGAAAAAAAAGGGGGTGTAAATGATATAAACAGAATAAGCTAATGTGCAATCACCGTCAACAAGGAAAAAATAGACTTATAACAAATTCTATGTAAACGCAGACAAAATACATTTCCTCCTCTTGATCTAAGTTCAGAAATAAGTGGTGCGTCACGTCAAACAAACCTTTGATTTGCTTCCATCTCACTTTCTTGTTGGCCCTAGCTTTTACGCCTGAAATTACCACAATGAAAAAAATAAAAATAAAATTGTTGCATTACATGAGAGAATCCATGAAGGGGATATCATGAATTCCAAACACAAAGCTCTACTGACTTACCTTCCACTAGTTCTAGCGAAAAATTATCAGGCTCAAGTTTTAAAAAAGTAGAAGCAGATTGCTTCATCCATTTTCTCTTCGACTTAGTGGCCCTATGGACGTATGTTTCTATATCAACCAGTTCCTCTTCTGAGACATTTATCAACTTAAAGCGAGTCAGATAAGAAGGCAAATTAATCACAGTGATGCAAATTCCCCTGCTGCTCCGGGAAGGTTATATTTTTTTACAAACTGTTCTCTGTATGGAGATCAAAGGTTTCTGCGGCGAAAATCCTTGCAGAGTCATCCCGATTCCTCATACAATGTCATGCTACTTCCACATAGTTTATAATTTCTTAAATCAAAGCTGTAGGGAGAACAAAACTTAAGTCGACAACGACAAAGCCAGTCATATGTTGTATCAACACACCAACTCCCAATTAAAAGTTATTTTGATATGACAAAGAGAATAGAACCGAGACCAAGAAGATGACTCACTGTCATCAGTGGCTTTCTCCTCCATCAGATACGGTGAGGATCTCCAATACGAAGCCAACCTTCAGCCAAGCAAACAAGGCATTATCTCCTTGAACGTATTTCGGGTTAGGCAGTTTTACATCTTCCTATCCAATGAACACAGATCATTCATCCACATGGGAAAAAAATCAGCAGAACTTACAGCTCTCCATTGTACATACTTCAGGAATGAAAGCATTTACTCTTAACACACACTATTACTTCAAGAGACCCTAAAAGGGAATACCAACCGACCATTCTGATAGGAATGTGCAATCCCTCCATTTGTATAGAAATTGATGTAACAAACTCAAATGTATAAATTGTAATATAGTTAGATTGTGTAGGCTATAAGTCAAGTAGGGAGTTGCAGTTGAGGTCAGATGCAGGAGTACAGACGGTTGCAGATACAGAGACATGATGCAGACCATCTGGTGCAAACTACTATGAGGACTCTAGATGAACAACTAATATATGTACAAACAACAAAAGAGTTGAAGGCTTCACAAGGAGGACTGAGCTTGCAGACGAAGACCACGATGGCAAGGCATAAAGCTGAATCAGACTGTGCAGACGAGATATTGCAGCAGAAATTATGTGCAGATGAGATGTTGCAACAGAAACTGTGTGCAGATGAGATGTTGCAGCAGACTGGATTGCAGTGGAGATGATTGTCAGTATGAGGTCGAATGTTTGAAGTGAGTCAAGTGGAGATTCAAATTAAAGTAGCAACGACAAGAAAACTAGGGATAGTGGAATGCCAGCGTTGAAAACGAGATGGTGGCAAACACTAGTGGGAAAGTGACACTCCAGAAACAGTGAGTTGTCTACAAGTGAGCTTCGTTCCTTTGGCCTATAAAAGGGAACCGGTGAAGCTTGCTTGGGTGCAGAAAAAATAGTAAATGCTGTTGAAAAAGGGTTGAAGAGTACAAGAAAGTACAAAACAATCAAATAGATTCAAAGAGTACTCAAGAAAGCCAAACCGTGAAAGCAGTGAGGAATATCGCTAGTCTGCAGAAGAACAACTCTTGCAGTAGAGCACATGACTCAGAGCTGTGCAAAGATCTAGGTTCTCTGCTCCTTATACAAGATAGAGATCTTGCAAAAGGAAGTTACTTGTAAGCATAAACAAAAGGATAGTGATATTTCCCTCTTAAGTTGACTACACTAGTCACCAAGGGAAGACTGAATTAAGCTCTCGAATATCAATTGATATCAAGTATCTGAATCAGTATAAACATTGTGTCAATTTATTGCTCTCATTATATTGTCTTAGAATTGCCTCAGATAAAATACAACAGCTGAAAAAGAGATAAACGACTCAAAGAGTCATAAAATCTCAAGTGTAGACGAGACAATCTCATCTACAGATTACCTGAGTAGTTTGCATACTATACAAGTCTGCACAGAATCGTTAATCCGCTTTAAAAAAGACCATTAAAGTCTTATACAACCTATTCATCCCTCCTCTAGGTTGAAACTCAAACCCTACAGTTGATATCAGAGCCTTGACTTTCCAAACTTAACAGTTATTTGAAAGAAAAGGTCACATATTATATTTGCAAAGGAGTTACTAACTATTTACATGTGTGAAGATAAGATCTAGCAATGGCACCATCAAAGTTTACAAAGTGCCCCAACAATGGAGAACCTCCAACGTGCTCCCTTGACAGATGCAACCACTGGAAACTACGGATGGTGGCACATCTCAATTCAATTGATGAAATAATGCAAGACATGGTTCTAAATGGTCCAAATGTCCCAATGATGCCAGACCCAAAAGACTCAACAAGGAAAGTACCTCGACCAACATCCCTCTGGACCAGAGAGGACTGGGATCCAGAGATGGTTGGAAGGAAAGCCCTCAATCAAATATACAAGTCTCTGGATGACAATATGTTTGAAATTGTTGTTCACACCAAGACTACACATGAAGCGTGGGAGGCTCTACTAATGAGAAATAAAGGAACCAATGAGATCAGAGAAAAAAAATGACGTATTAATCCAACAATACGAATTGATCTCAATGAGATCTGATGAGAACTTGACTACATTCTTCGAAAGATTCAATATCCTCATCAATAATCTCAAGACCTTAGGGAAGACTTTTGAAAACAAAGAAGTTAACCTAAATTTTGTGAGATCACTTTGCGAAATCTGGAATACCAAAACTACTGCTATAAGAGAATCCAGGGATTTGACAAAAATGACTCTAGCTCAACTATATGGGGTGCTGCACACCTACAATCTAGAAGTTGAGCAAAAGAAGCAGATCGATGATGTAAGAAGAAAAACACTAGCTTTCAAGGCACAAGAAAGGGTATTGAGATCTGCACAGAATCGTTAATCCGCTTTAAAAAAGACCACTAAAGTCTGCATACTATACAAGTCTGCACAGAATCGTTAATCCGCTTTAAAAAAGATCACTAAAGTCTTATACAACCTATTCACCCCCCCCCCCCCCCCCCCCC